>JACBWV010000839.1:2187726-2231703 GCA_013435795.1 Chlamydomonas sp. ICE-L
TCCCCAATGGCACCACGTTTCCCCATTGGTCACACTGTGTTTACATGCCATTGTGCTCGTTGCCAATAGCTTTCCATGTAGAAGCATGCCAAGTTTTTTTGAGGGGTGTTATAATGTGGAATTGGTGATTTCAGCATGGCTGGATTTGTACCTGCACTCGCACCCCCAATGTAGTAGTTTGTAGTTGTATGTATTTTAGTGTTTGTTTTTGGCTCATGTTGCACTGCTCGCATGTATCGTTCGCCTTTTCAAATGTAGTATTTACAGTCCAGGGGTGCCAAATAAGCTAAATGGAATTGCCAACCTTCAAAACTGAGAAGGCAGTTTGAAAAACAAGCACTGATGAACTAACCCCCCAGCAAATCGTTAACACCGCACCTTCTTGACCGCCCGCCTCTTCCCCCTTGTTCTCTAACAGATGGGTATCTATTAGTGTCTGTACCTGAAGGCGAGTGCTGAGGATGATTACAAGGTGCTGATGCCCTTCAAGCCTTCCCCCCTTCAGGATGTCTCATGTGGTCTCATCATTTCACCTCATTTCAGCATTGGCTGAATTTTACATACACTCACACCTGTCCTATGCCCCCCCCCCCCCCCCTGTTTTACCAGATGGTATCACCCCCGGGATGTTACCTGAAGAAGAGTGTGAGATGCTACAAGCGTGATGATGCCCTTCAAGCCCTTCTCCCTTTCAGGGAGCCTCGTGTGGCCCCTCGTCGTTTCACCTCACCGTCTTTGACTGCTTGAAGGTAATCATGGATTCAATATGAAATTGAACTGTTACATGGTTCTCCAGCAAACTCTGGGCTGCTCACCGTCCGCCAATTCCAAGCCCCCCCGTGCGATCCCCACGGAAACCAGGGAGCGCATTAAGCGGATTAGGCAGTTTAAAGGCTTGTCCAGTTTGAAGGCTTGTCGAGTTTAAAGGCTCGTCCAGTTTAAAGGCTTGTCCAGTTTAAAGGCTTGTCCAGGTAAGCATCAGATTGAGCTGCAGTGTTGAAGCCTGCTGTCAAGTTCAGGGGTTGGCAAATTCTAGAGAATCCAGGACCTAGTATTGTACTCCATAAGCAGTACGATGAAATACCTGAACGTGTCAAATCTATGAAATCTATGTGAATCCAGGACCTAGTATTGTACTCGATATGCAGTACGATGAAATACCTGAACGTGTCAAATCTATGAAATCTATGTGAATCCAAGACCTAGTATTGTACTCGATAAGCAGTGCCACCGCTGGGTATTTCTCCCTCCAGCCGCGCTCCTTATTGACTCAATTGCAATGAGCAGCATTCCCGCTAACTCGTCGGTTCACCGTGTCTCTCTCTATCTCCATCTCTGCCTCTATCTACAGCTGCTATCATCCATAAATTGTGCTGCATTATGTGCTTGTAGTTAGTGTGCGAGTGTGTTGGTAGAGTTGAAGTGTGGAAGTGCAATTTTGTGCGATGGTTGTTTTTGTTTGTTTAAGCGTACCTGGGTGGGTGAGTGGATGGGGTAGTGCTGGTGATGGCCTGATAGGGGCTACACGGCATGGTTGTTTTTTTGCATAATTAAATTATCACTGTAGCACAAACTCAGGGCCTCAATCAGTAAATCGATCGTTTGGGGTTCAGTTCATCAGTGCTTTTTGTTGAAGCCCCCCCTTCTGGCGGGCGGGAGCTCCCAGAGTCACCCCGTTGTCCGATTGTCTGTCTGTCATGTTCCAGCCTTGGGCCTTCCTGGTCTCTGGCCCTGTCTTAAACCCTGTCTTTGATCCGCTGCACTCGATTCCAGTGCCACCTGTCGCCCCGTAAGCCAACACTCTCTGCCAGGTAGCCTAGGACTTGTTTCGTTTTAGCCCCTCCTGATATCATGGTTGGGTTGGTTCCTTTAGCCTATTCAACCTACCCCTGGACTGTAACAACATGCAAACAACATACTTTTTTCAGAATCCACCCTGTTTTGATTGTCCTCATCGCTGTCGTCGCCACGGACATGAAGGCACTTATTATTTATTTATTTATTTATTATACATTTATCTGCATTCATGTATAATTATGATTTATATATTTATTTTCCACTATCCTGACTGCTCATTTACCTCCCGTATTTCTGTTCTCCTTGCAGGGCATGCAAAAAGCTCGTGATGTGGGCTTCCTTGACTGGGGATCTCCCCATTCAACGTGGAGTGGTGAGGAGTACGACTTCTATGAGCAGGTCAGAGATTCCCTCGATGCGTTCTGACGATTAATACATGATAGCAGCCGTAGATATATGAGGCCATCACCAGCACTACCCTGTCCACTCACCCACGTAGGTACACTTACACAAACACCACCGCAGGCTTAACATTTTTACTACAACACTTCAACTCTGGCCCTCCACTCTACCAACACACTCTTATACAAACTACAATCACATCTTGTTGGCATTGAACTTGCTAACTGACGATTCATATACATATATATATATATATATATATGTATATATGTGTATATGATAGCATGTATATGATAGCAGCCGTATATAGAGAGCCATATATAGAGAGGGAGATTTACGCAGTTGACCAACGTGATGCGAGGAATATCCAAACGTTGTACTGTTTATCCAGGACAATACTATGTCCTGGATTCACACATTAACAGATTTAACACGTTCAGTTATTGGTTTGTGTCATCTGTGCTCGCCTCTAGTGCTTTTCTTTTCAGCTAGGAGTGGCAGCTTCTAGAAAGTCCTGCTCACCACATCATGACACCTCCGCTTCCCTCAAATTGTTTGTCCTGGGCAGTAATATACAACATCAATCTAGGAAGAGGTTGAATAAAAGGGTCAAATTATTAATCAAATTGCATGGGGATTTTAAAAGCTTAAACTTAGAGAGTATTAGAAAATGGATGTACTATCCAAGAGGCTATGGTGTACATCCACAGTTTTGATTTATAATTTGAAAATTGCCTGTTTCTGAAATGCTAAATTCAAAATTCGCCTCATGATCTTGCTTTCCTACCTCGTGTGTGTTGTTATAGTCCAGGGGTCGGTCAAATAGGCTGAAGAGTCTTGCCCAACTGTGATATCAGGAGGATCTAAAACAAAAATGATTCAGTTCAAGTTGTTTTGTTGAAACAAATTGTTGTTTTGTTAAAAAACAAAGGATGGTATTGCACCTTGTATCCCCCCCCCCCCCCCCCCCTGCACCACCCCCACCCCCAAGCACACTAGGACACACACTACACAGCACACATACACACACACCACACACACCACATATACACAGCACACAAGTGCACGCACACACAGATGAACTGAACCCCAAACAATCGTTTATCCGACGAGGGCCATGAGCTCGTGCTACAGTAATAATTTGATTTTACTCCCTTAATAGCAGTTCACAGGTAGAGAATGGAGATCTAGTGCTTAGAGACATACAGACAGGCAGACAGACAGACAGACATGCATATCAATGTCATGTAATAAAAAATCACATGTGGAGAATGGAGATCTAAGCTGGATGGATCATGCCGGCTAAGTTTATGGCTTTCAGTAACCACATCATTTGATTTCTCCTTTCACCCCCCAAACATAACATTTCACTGGTGGAGAATGAGGATTTGAGCTGGATGAGCAGGAGCTACATTAATACTTGTATTTTACTCCCTAATATAACAGGTGAAGAATGGGGACCTGAGCTGGATCATGCCGGGCAAGTTTGTTGTGCTCAGTCGTCCGGCTGCTCGTGGCAATACAATATTGCATCTCACCTCCTTGGGCAATTCATCCCATCAGACCCCTTTATCCTTAAGCATCGACATCCTCTTTCTGACTTGCACCCTTCAAACATAACAATTGACATGTAGAAAATGGAGATCTGAGCTGGATGAGCAGAAGCTACGATAATAATTTGATTTGACTCCCTAACATAACAGGTGGAGAATGGGGACCTGAGCTGAATCATGCCAGGCAAGTTTGTGGCGTTCAGTGGTCCGACTGCTCGTGGCAATAAAATCCTGCCTCTCACCTCCTTGGGCAATTCATCCCATCACACCCCTTTCTCTTAAAGCAACGGCATCCTCTGTCTGACTTGCACCCTCCAAACATAATTATCCACAGGTGGAGAATGGAGATCTGAGCTGGATCATGCCGGGCAAGTTTGTGGCGTTCAGTGGTCCGGCTGCTCGTGGCAATGAAATTCCCGGGTACAGACTTCACACACCAGAGGACTACTGGGACTACTACAAGAAGAGGAATGTAACAGCCATTGTGAGGTTGAATAAAAAAGTGAGTAGCATGCAGTAGGGATGGCGGATTTGTGCCTGAGCAAAGGACTTCATACACTGTACACAAACAAAGGACTTCACACACCGTTACCGGGTACAGAGTTCACACACTGTATGCAGTGCTTTGGCTTCTGGCTGCAAGCAAATAGCACTGTTGGGTTTTTTCAACGACGCCTCACCATTCTGTCGCTGCATGGCGACGCATGGGTCTCGATAAACTAGTCAGGAATGCCACCCCAACCCCCCCGGGCTCCGCTCACAAAACAAACAGTGTTTTGCCTGTGACTCAAAACAAACAGTGTTTTGCCTGTGACTCAAAACAAGCAGTGTTTTGCCTGTGACTCAAAACAAGCAGTGTTTTGCCTGTGACTCAAAACAAACAGTGTTTGCCTGTGACTCAAAACAAACAGTGTTTGCCTGTGACTCAATAGCTGTTAGCTCATGCTCTAAATCATCTCTTGAACTCTACATCATCTCTTGAATATTTGCCTTCATCATTCTGATTGGCATGGAGGTCCGGAGTTAGGAATCCTTGTGCAATCTCGTCATGCCTCCCAGTGTTTGCCTGAAATGTGTGTCAATAGCTGTTAGCTCATGCTCTAAATCATCTCTTGAACTCTACATCATCTCTTGAATATTTGCCTTCATCATTCTGATTGGCATGGAGGTCCGGAGTTAGGAATCCTTGTGCAATCTCGTCATGCCTCCCAGTGTTTGCCTGAAATGTGTGTCAATAGCTGTTAGCTCATGCTCTAAATCATCTCTTGAACTCTACATCATCTCTTGAATATCTGCCTTCATCATTCTGATTGGCATGGAGGTCCAGAGTTAGGAATCCTTGTGCAATCTCGTCATGCCTCCCAGTGTTTGCCTGAAATGTGTGTCAATAGCTGTTTGCTCATGTTCTAAATCATCTCTTGAACTATACTACATGGATATCTGCCAACATCATTCTGATTTGGCATGGAGGTAGAGGTATGGAGGGGTATGGAGGTATGGGGGTAGGAATCCTTGGTCAATCACGGCATGCAATCTCACCCCGTTCACTGAAAGCATAGACATCAGCATTCTATTCCTCTTCCTGACTTCCACTCTCCAACTAAGCACTCTCACCACCTTCTACCCCTTCACCCACACCCACACCCGCCCACCACACCACCCCGACCTCTTCTTCCCCAGTTGTCCGACCGCAAGCGCTTCACAACCCCTCCCCCACCTCTCCCTCACCCCCACCTCTTTCCCACCTCCACCCCACCCACCCACTGCACCACACCCACCCACCCACCCACCCACCACACCACCACCACCTCTTCTTCTCCAGTTATACGACCGCAAGCGCTTCACAAGTGCTGGCTTCAGGCACTACGAGCTGTACTTCCCAGATGGCACATGCCCATCAGACCCCATCATCCAAAAGTTCATAGAAATGGCCGAGGCCGAGCCAGGAGCCCTTGCTGTGCATTGTAAGGCGGGCTTGGGACGCACTGGCGTGCTCATCTTGTGTTTCCTCATGAAGCACTATCGATTCACAACGGAGGAAGCCATCGGATACATTCGGATCTGCCGTCCAGGTGGGAACAGATCTAATATATATATCCTTCTCCCCATTCCCTCTGAATTACCCTACCCCACCACCACCACCACCACACACCACACACACCACCACCAGGAAGTGCGATTGGACCTTAGCAGAACTTTATGCGTGAAGTAACGCAGCGCATAGCATTGCACTCCTCATTGTCACCATTCCCTCTGGATTACCCCCCCCCCCCCCCCCCCCCCCCCCACACACACACACACCACACACCACACACACACACACACACGCACCACCACCAGGTAGTGTGACTGGGCCTTAGCAGAAATTCATGTGTGAGTTAGAGCAGCCCATGTGGCACTAGCCTCCCTCTGAAGTACCCCCCCCCACCGCCACACCGCCACACACACACACACACACACACACACACACACACACACACACACACACACTCACACAAACACACACGCACCACCACCAGGAGGTGTGACTGAGTTATAGCAGCCCATGTGGCACTGGCCTCACGGTGACAACGTAATGTAATGTCTCCAGCCTGTTTCTAATGTCAGCTTATCGTTGGCATGTTGAAGGAAGTGTGATCGGACCTCAGCATAACTTCATGCGTGAGGTAGTATAACATAACACTCCTCCTTATCCCCAATCCCTCTGTATTACCCCCACCCACACACCCACACACCACCACACCACCACCACCACCAGGAAGTGTGATTGGACCTCAGCAGAACTTCATGTGTGAGGTAGCGCAGTGCATAGCATAACACTCCTCCCTATCCCCATTCCCTCTGGATTACCCCGCACACCCACCCACACACACACAACCCACACACACACAACCACCAGGAAGTGTGATTGGACCTCAGCAGAACTTCATGCGTGAAGTGGAGCAGCGCATGTGGCAAGAGGGAGACATGTACCGCCAGAAACACGGACTCCCTAAGGGTCACCTTGGTCATATTCCTGCAACTGAGCTGTTAGTGAGCAGTGGGGCTGTTGCAGGAGGTGCCGCATCACCCAAGGGTGGAGTGGCATCCTATGGCACAAGTCGCCTGGACCGAGGTACGTGTGATTCTTTGTAGTGCTGTCAAATCAAAACGACTTCCTAAGGGCCACTTGGGTATCATTCCTGCAACTGAGCTGTTAGTGAGCAGTGGGGCTGTTGCAGGAGGTGCCGCATCACCCAAGGGTGGAGTGGCATCCTATGGCACAAGTCGCCTGGACCGAGGCACGTGTGATTCTTTGTAGTGCTGCTCAGAAACGAAAGCGACTTTTTACAATTGGACATACATTTATTAGGCATGGAGCTGCATGGAGGCTGAAACGAAATACAATGTTGGGACATTTTCCTCCTGGAATTTAACTTTTGATTTTGAACCCAGATTTGTGTATTTGGATTTCTTTCCAAAAGTGCCCCAAAACTGCTTAATAAAATCATGGGACCAAGGTGCGTGTGATCCCTTGCTTGCACTATCTGAACCGGATCTGTTGCAATGCTCACCGTGTATTGTTCTGCCCGCTCAAATGTATGTGTTTCTTGTTACAGTCCAGGGGTACGCCAAACATGCTAAAGGGACTTGCCCAACCATGATATCATGAGGGGCTAAAACGCAACTCATTTGTAACAAGCGGTGATCAAGTTATGCTGTTGCACTATTGCATTGTTGCACTGACACATGTCTCATGGCATTGTGTTGCAGTGATGCAGGCTCAGCATCATGATGGGGCAACAGTGGTGACCTGTCACTTATGGAGTAACGCATGTCTAACAGAGTAGTCGGGATGCACGCCACGCTAAATCGCACCACAGCACGCCACACCACACCACGCCACACTACGACGTGCCGTGCCACACCACACCTTATTCTGCCACATGACTACCTGCATAGGGCGGTCACCTCCTTACCTTGCTATGTTATCATGCGGAGTCTGTATCAGAAGGGGGCAACAGCAGTGACCTGTCTCTGATGCAGTACCGCATGACTAATGGAGGAGCCGGGTTGCACACACACACACACACACACACACACACTGAGTGCCCTTATCCAAGGCCAGTTGGCTTTGGGTTGTTATTTGTTGTGGGTTTGGGGTGGCGTGCAGGATGGCGTATGGCTGTATGGTTGGTCGGTTGGCATTGGGCATTTGTAAGCCTTAAACCCTATAACCCTAAACCTTAAACCTTGAAGTCGCTTAAGCCAAACCATTAAACACTTGATATACTTCCTATGTTGTTATGATGCAGAGTCAGCATCAGGAGTGGGCAGCAGTGGTGACCTGTCACTTACGCAGTACCGCATGACTAACGGAGTAACCGGGGCTCCCTCCACTCCTTCCTCAAGAGGTGGCGGACCATCTCTAGCTAGCTCCATCAGTGGCCTGTACGGTGCAGGGGGAGGACCATCCCGCTCAAGTCGCTCTGGCTCGTCCCCCTTTGCCCCACGACTGTCTGTCACCCCCGCGCGCCTCCAAAGCTCGGGACAGAGTTATAACGTGATTGCATCAGCTTCTCCTCCCACCACTCCGACTGCCTCCTCTAAAGTCTCGGTAAGTGGGGACCGCATCTGGACAGTTTTGTTTTTTGGTGGGACGCGTCCCAACTTGAGCTACTCAGTGCAAACCCAGTGCAACGTGTTGTTCTTCAACCCCCGGGGGCGCCTCGCCTCGCGCTCAGCCCTATACTGTGCTACGCCTTATCTTAAAATCAGCTTGGAGCCCCTGGGGTTCGGGGGGCAGTGCGTCGCACTAAGGTCGCACTGCGTTGCTCAATTTGCGACGCATCGCACAAAGGACAAGCCCCAAATCGGTGAAGTGTTATCAGAGCGCACCAAAGCCAGTTAGTTACAAGACAGTTAGCTAATGTGTTAGGCTTCGTGTCGGTCACACAAACGTTGTTCGACGGTCGTACAAACAAACAGGCAGCAGGGTGACCCTGGGGGCTCCGCTCCCCCAGAAGAAGGGGCTCCACCAAAAAAATAGTGGTGCACTCTGACTCCACGGAGAATATGTTGGCTGTACTTGTCAGTCCCACCCTGCTGACATGTGATCATGGCCTTATAAATGATCTAATCCCAATGCTTATTTTGACTCAACCCTGGCATCCGTTGGCTTTATACTGTACATACCGGTATATAAAAAACAAATGTATTTGTATTCTGTTTTTAAAAACTTAGTTGTGCGAAAAAAAAATTTAAAACAAATTTCTCATATTTATAAAAATAGTTTACTCCCACCCCACCCCACCCTCTACCACCCTCCCACCCACCGCCACCATCCTTCCACCCACCACCACCACCACCCCACCCACCCACCCACCCACCCACGCTCGAAGGTCTAGCTCTGGCCAGTCGGCTACCTCCCTAGCTTGCTGTGTATGTCTCCACCACCACACCACCCTCCCACCCACTCACCCACCCGCCCCACCCACCCACCACCAACCACAATCTCCCACCCCACCCATTCACCCACCCACCCAGGTTCAAAGGTCTGGCCAGTCAGCTACCTCCCGCAGCCTGCCGTGCATGCCTCCACGAGCCCCCTCTGCCGACCGAGCTGCTGAACGAATCCAAGCTTCTTCCCTTCGTTCCACCATCCACACCGATACCTTGCACAACGCCGACCGTCCAAGGGGAAGCTTCGAGCGGAATGCACAATCCGCCCTTGGTTCCCCGATTGGTTCCACTTGGAGTTTAGCTGCCTATGGTGTGAAGCCTGGCTCATCATCTCAGCGCAGCCCATCAAGCCCAGGACAGAAGTCGGCCAACACTGTGGCTGTAGCCCGCACCCTGGCTCCTAATGGACAGCCAAGGAAGGTCCCTGTGACGATGCTGTCGCAGTATCATGCTCGCATGGGCATGGAAGCAAGTCGCTCTATGCCCAATAGCCCCAGCACAGGTGCGGGAGGGGGGGCGGGGGGAGGGGGGTGATCAAGCCGCTCTATGCACAACAGCCCCAGCAAAGGTGAGGGTAGGGTGGGGTGCGTGGGGGGTAATCAAGCCGCTATATGCCCACCAGCCCCAGCAAAGGTGAGGGTGGGGTGTGTGTGTGGGGGGGGGGGTGATCAAGCAGCTATATGGCCACCAGCCCCAGCAAAGGTGAGGAGGGGGGGGGGGGGGGGGAGGGGTGTAATCAAGCCGCTTTATGCCCACCAGCCCCAGCAAAGGTGAGGGTGGTGTGTGTGTGTGGGGGGGGTGATCAAGCAGCTATATGGCCACCAGCCCCAGCAAAGGTGAAGGGAGGGTGTGTGTGTGTGTGGTGGTGGTGGTGGGGGGGGGGGTAATCAAGCAGCTATATGCCCACCAGCCCCAAATCAGGTTAAAACTAGGTTAAGGTTTCACCTTCAGTGGGTCTTGCTACATCATATAGTTGAACCCGTAGAAGCCAACCCCAAGACCATCAGGCCACCCTAGCCTAAAATATAGCTGTTTTAGTGACTTGTAAGCCAATTGTTTGGGCCATTGTTTTGCCATTAGGTGCAGTGCATTTTTGTTACTCTCCTATTGGCAACTTGCTAGGCAAGTCCTTGTTGCAGCTTATCTGAATGTTGGAACCAACTCAGCCATAAGGTTTCTAAAGCACTCGAGCCTGAGGTCTCCCCCCCCCCCCCACCCCCCACCCCCCCCACACACACACCTCCCCCCCCCCACACACACCCCCCCAGCACCACACCTCCCCACACACCTCAACACCCCACACCCCAGCCCACCCCAACACCACCTTTCACCTTCATCCACCCACCTTGTCGCAGGTTCTCTGAATGTTGGTACCCACTCAGCCGTGAGGTTCCTAAAGCACTTGAGCCTGAGGTCGAGCCCCCCCCACATGCACCCCCCCCCACCCCCCCCCACCCCCCCTACCCAACCCAACAGTTTCACCTCCATCCATTTCGTCGCAGGTTCTCTGAATGTTGGAACCACCTCAGCACCGGAGTCTCCGAGTTCATCTCGACTTGGCGCGGCAAAGCATGCTTCCCAACTTCGAAGTAGGCAATAGTGAACACATAGGAAAAAACAGCTTTGTGCACACAATCCACGATCACACGCCTGAGGTAGTCAGGTAACTAAGTGAGTGCGCATCAAGAAGAGTATCGAATGACATTACTGGTGGTCCTAGTGAACCCAATTTGCGTTAGAAACCAAGCTTTTTCTTTTCGTCTTTTCTCAGCAGCTTCTAGACAGCTCCCAAAGCCAGCCACTGTGTTACACCCAAATCTTTCAGCACTTCTGGACAGCTGGTTGTGCCAGCTTCAAGGTGCACGAGGTTGCGTTAGGTTCAGCTGAATAGCAAGTTAGGGGAGCTGCCTAGAAGCTGCAGCTCACAGCGGATAATAAAAAGTATGGTCAACATTACTGCGGCGCTTTAGCAATGTCCATGTGCACCCACATATAATGGATACGCAATTGAAAGGTAGATGCATTAGCCTGGCCATCAACAACTCTGGAGAAGAAGGTTTTACTCCTGTACTGAGATTGTTGAAAACACGGCTTTAAAAAGAGAATACCCATCTGATCACATCGATAAGTTCCTAGCCTAAGGCAGTGTTTTTCTTTTCAGCTACGAGCAGCAGCTTCTAGGCAGCTCCCCTTTCTGCCTATTTGGCCAAACCTTGCACAATCTCAAGAACCGTGATGCAGAATCATAATCAGCTGTCCAGAAGTGCTGAAATAGGTGTGCAGCCCAGTGGCCGGCTCAGGGAGCTGTCTAGAAGCTGCAAGGAAAAGCCAAAAATAAAAACCCTGGCATGAGGTCATGCATGGAAATGCTGATGGCGTATTGGTTAGTGCTGATTTGCAGCTTAGGTCCGTGTCACGAGGACACATTCCCTTGGATTGTCACAAGCATACATTTTGATTGCGCCGTTATATGACGTAGGAAGAAGTTATTCTAGAATGGATGATCTAGAATGGATGATCTTCTAGAATAGGAACGTAGGAAGGAATTCTTCTAGAATGGATGATCTTCTAGAATAGATGAAGGACAGACCTTGCTTGGATATGGATATGGGTGCAATGCAAATTAGCGCTTTTATGTTGAGACGCGTCGCCAATCAGTCGCTGCATGTTGAAGCATAGGTCCGGCTAAATTAGTCAGACATGCCCGCCGACCCCCCCCCCCCCCCCCCCCTTGCACTGGGGTCGCCCGAAATCGCTCAATTTGCGGCGCGTCGCACGAAAAAGAAAACGGTGAAGTTAGTGCAAGCTGGGGGTAGCCTACCTCGAGTTTGGTGAAGCAAAACTTAGGAGCCGTGCTACCCTGGAGCCGGGCCGAATCAGATGTGCATGAGCGTGTAGGGAGCAAGGGGGCTGGGACGCTGCTCGGGAAACAAGCTCGAATTTGAGAAGCATTGGAAAGGGTAGTGAAGGAATTAGTTAGTCTATGATAGATGAAGGACGGACATAAGCCTCAAATCACTTCACTTGCGTTACAGACGTCGTGACGCCAGGCCCATTTCCGGCAAAACTTTCACACCTGAGCGTCGCACGGAGTCACTCAATTTGCGATGCGTCGCACACAAAAAACTGCGGACTTTTCTTGGATATGGATATGGCTGCAAGTTAGTTAGTAATGGATATGGCTGCAAGTTAGTTAGTATTGGATATGGCTGCAAGTTAGTACAGCTAGCATAAACGTGTCTATGCGACTCGCGCTGATAGGTATTATTGAATATATTCATTTTATCGATGTGTAGCCGATTATTCGGATGTCAATTAGTGCATTACTGGACAAGGGGTATTGCAGTTCCGTGTTCCGCCTGTTCCTCGATTCACCTTCCAGACGAGGTGGGCAATTTTATTTAGCCTATTTGGCTACGACTTAACTGGCTAGGCTGTAAAAACGCACACCCACCTTCCAGACAGGATGGGCTGATGTTTGTTAGCTAGGACAATGTATTTCCAGGCTTTCAACATAACTTATTGGTCGTGGCCATCCTTTTGTAGGCATCACACCTCATAGCATGTGATTACACTGCACCACATACATGTAGCCTTGGACTTGTGAGGTCGGCTTCATGGTAGGTACCGCATGCACATCATGTACCTGGGGTTTGAAGGTGTGTGGTGTGTGTGTGGTGGTGGAGGGGGGGGGGGGGGGGGGGGGGGGGGTAGGAGTATAGCGCCAGTCAGCGTTTTCGTAGTTAGTGCTAGTTAGAGCTAGGCAGTTCAGGTTCGCCTTGTCGACTGTTGCTGAGACTCACACGTGCACAATACATATTATACCTTCCCAAACTAAGTATTTCAGGTGGAGTCCCAAATCTGCATCAACAAGCTGTTCTATTTCATCGACCATTGTGGTTTTAGTAGCGGCCCTGCCTGGGTACTCCGGTAGTGATTGCCATATGACACACTAAACTGTTGTGTAGATGCTGGCTTTGCCTTGACCTGATTTTTTACTTAAGGCAGTCAAGTACGTGATAAATTGCGGACCTGCATTTGAAGTGCACCCAGAATGCTAAGCGGATATTTAGACGTTATATGACTTCTTAAATGTGCGTGTTGGATTTAATAAGAACCATAGCAATTGTGTTTGCCAACTCTGGGCTGCTCACCGTGCAATTAACTTGGTTACATGGTTCCAGCCTTATAGTCTGCTAGCTGTCTGTAGCAGTAAAATGATCAATTGAAATCGATGCATTCTTATCGAAGTATACTTGTCCCAACCTCTCCATACAGTCATTGGTATAAACTTAGGCAAATTCTCACGACCTTCCACCTCTGGATTGCAACGTCAAGTAGAATAGAGGAATCGTTGTGTTGTTGGTTAGGGAGATCAGGTTCCGAACTTCTGATACCATTAGATTCATCGCTGCATTAAAACCCCATATGACGTCCATCATGAACTTTGACCTGTATCACAGAAGGCACACACTCGATATTTACACGGGACCTTAGGGCGCTTGCAACTAAAAATTGAAAATTAGACCATCCAAGTAAGCCACGCTGCCGGGGAAAGTTGACCCTGTTATGGACGTGGTTTTATCGACACCGGTTCGTAAGCTCTCCTTGCTCCAGATGGCAATGTGACTAGAACCAGTCACGTTTCATACGATTGACGGCCACCGTGAGAACCAAAACGCTCCCGACGGGGTACGAACCCGACATTTCCTCCGATCAAGGTCGGATACTCTACCAGTAAGCCACTCCGAGTCCGGATAGGGGACACTTGCAACATTGCTGTCTGTTTTACTCTAAAAATAATTTATAGAGGTTCTGAATCTAGCCGTGTTGCCCAGTCTGGAGGGCGGTATGGTCCAGACCCGGTCATTCAGGCTTCGGTGACCGGAGTTCGAGCCCCGCTGCCGGAAGACGGCGGGTGGTTTTCTCGAGTCCGACTTTAGGGCGGTGTTGTTTCACTGCTAGGACATGAGCCCCTTGTAATCTTTCTAATCTTTGTGTAACATGAGCCCCTTGTAATCTTTCTGTGTAACACTTTGTGTGGTAGGTCTCTTTACTGCCCCTCTTTCTACGACATACCTTGGCATGACGAAAGAATTCCCCCTTGATTCCATCAGGCCGTGGGCACATGTAGTCCGGTAGGGTACCTGGGACATATAATCAATATAATCATATACTACTCTCCCACCCTCAACAACCATATCACAGTACGACAGTACCTAAAAATTATATGAGAGCGGGATAGACCTCAACATCATTGAACTTGAACTTGGTTAAATGGCTCCAACCAGCAATTTAGCTGCTCGCGGTCTTCCTCAGTAAACATAATATTCACCAGGAGAATGCAAACGCGAACAAATCATTTGCATACATTTGTTCTTCTTTTTATACACTGTTATTGCCCAACTTATACGTCAGCTACTGAGTAGGCCAAGTGCACACTGGTCTCCGTTCCCTCCTGGACCCGTATTGCCTGCCACCAGGTCATAGGCTAGCTATGACCAGCACGTACCTGCAGTCCCCTGCAGTACGCCTCCGATATTTCTATACATCGCTCTATTGCGACTAATAGCCATCGTCCTCCATTGAGTCTATACCGTTGTAAAAGACTTAGACTGAAAGTTTATGCGCTCCATCTGTTAGCCGCTACCCAAAGACAACAGCTGCCATGCGCACCGCCCTCAGGTGAACAGTTACCCTCTGACTAGCTCGAAGGCCCGAGTTCGAGCCACTGGACAGCGAGGATTGCCCCAATACGGAATCCGTCTCCACTGCTGCTCCGCCTACTGCTTCTACCAAGATTTCCTTGTACTCTGTTGTTGCGTCCACTAATGGAGCACCGCAAGAGCACTTGCTAGTCACCGTAATCGACGACGTGAGTTGAGCTGCCTCACTGAGATAACACATAGCGTTGAGTGATCCTAAAGATCGCTGTGCTTGCAACTACACGCCTGCACAACAGAACCGACCCTAGCCAACTATCGGCCAGGTTCACCATTAGCAACCCATTGGGTCCCTTTGGATCACCGTTTGCGACAACCACCCCCTCCTCCCTCCCCCCCCACCCGCTATCCCTGTAATCCCTCTCCATCCATCACTCCGAACAACGACAAGACTCAAGACCTCAAGACCCCGGATTATCGACCATCATGCAGATCAACAAGATCTTCAGTGGCTCCAATGATTACCCCTGACGTAAACACTAAGTGCAACTCCTCCTAAGCCTCAGATCCAACCGGGACTGCCTCGCCATCGCCCAGGACTGCGTTGCTCCAGCTCCCCTCCAAGGGGAACCTGCAACAGCAGATGGCTACCCAGCTGATGAGAGTTCTTACCAGAATGCTGGGCATGCTGATCCGAATATTGCAAATCGTCTTACTCCCAACAGGATCTCCATCTGGAAGAACAACCTCGCATTCAAGATAATCCTTGACACCCTGTCTGAGCCTATCCAACAGGCTGCCATGCATGGCCCAAACTGACATGGCCACCAAAGCTTTCAGGTGCCTGGCATCTGCATATGCTGAGAGTGCTGGTAACCTGGAGATGGAATCTGTCAAAGCTCTCTATGACCTGAAAATGACATCCACTGAATCCCTGCAGATGTACCTCTCCAGAGCTGCTGACCTGTACCCCCCACTCATGAAACATGATTACCCCCCACTCATGAAACTGCCCACAGTAGGTCTGACCAAGAATCCCCTGTTACTCCTGATGCCTCTGCCTCTCATACTAACTCGGAGCCAGGAAACTCCCCCACTCATGAAACTGCCCACAGTAGGTCTGACCAAGAATCGCCTGTTACTCCTAATGCCTCTGCCTCTCATACTGACTCGGAGCCAGGAAACTCCCCCACTCATGAAACTGCCCACAGTAGAGCTGACCAAGAATCACCTGCTGCTCCTGATGCCCCCACCTCACTTGAACCTGAGTACCACCGCCTCGCTTCTGCTACAGAGCCCTCAGAGTCTGAATCAGAGCCTGGAGACAGTGACAGTGATATGGAAGGAATACCTGACCTGGTAACTCCAGAAGTCTACTCCCAGCTCATGTCAGACCGTGGCAAGGAATTTGGGCCACTACCACATGCCCAACAGGTTGGTGACCCGCCAGACACCACCATCATTTCCCCATCTGTTCAGCAGCCACTTCCCCTTCTGATGAGCTGGACAACCTGACACTGGCACAGGCCAGAAGAGAGATGGAACACCTGAGTGACCAAGCCAGGACTTACTATGAGGACTTTGATGGACCTATAGATGGAGCTGGACCACTCACACCATCCGACTTAGACACTGCCACCACTTTCCAACGCTGGATCCTCCAGAACAGCTCACCTGACATTGGAACCCCACTAGGGGTGATCAACATGAATGTCAACCAGGTCCACATCATCAACAACTCTGATCTCCCAATGACCAGGTTTGGACTGACCCTCAAATCCCTCAACAACATGCCTGGCTCCCCGTCCTTCACCGTCAAGATCAGACCTCCCCTTTCCCAAATCATGCATGACTTCACCATCAGATTCCCTATCCTGCTGGGATCTGAAGAACACAAGTTCCCACTCAGATCCATGAACACAGACCCATCCACTGCCTGTGCCCCTATCCTCAAGCATACCTGCAGGCTCCAACAGATGGTGCAGTCATACCCCACTGTGTCCACTGCAAGCAGACCCACCCTGCAGTGGGCCATATGTCTTCAAGCCGCCATGACCACAGCCCATGCATCAGCCCTCTCATTTCGTCCCAAAATGGTGATGGACCCTAAGAGCTGTGCCTACCCTGGAGGGAAAGTTATGTGTCAACCACCTGAGTATGGACTGGAACCCTATGGACTTCACATTCATCAACATGCTATTCCCACCAAATCTGTCCAACAGATTATTTGATGAATTCCTGAAGGTCCGCCAATAGCTAGATTAGCTTTAGATGGTTTCCCTGCAACTGACACATAATGAGATGCCAACTGGACATGTCTGTCAATTTTGTAGAAATGAACACTCTAGGATTTTAAATCTTGTCCTGCCCTATGTACTGCCCCATGTACTGACCCGCAGTTCAGGGTATCTTCTTTAAAGTTTCTGGCCACACCCTGGCACCTAAATTGGCAACATGATGTCTTCAATCTGATTTAGCACCCCAGCATGTAGCTTCCACTCCCAAATCTTGGGGGGACCAGCACAGACATCCTGTCAACTCAAATCATGCAAAGTCTCTCGTACCAAGGTAGATTCTGCCACCTCCCTATAATCTCCTTTTAAGTTCTTATTAAACCTAGAAACCCCTGCAGCTTCCCTGAAACCTAGCCTGCAGCCTCTCAGCAGTTTCCTTTAAAGACTCCTGCAGCTTCCCTGCAACCTAGCCTGCAGCCTCTTTGATCCTCTGAAGATTCTCTGCAGATTCCCCAAAAACTCTGCAGCCGGGACTGATCCTGCAGCTTCCTTGCAGTTTCACCATAGCACCTGCTACCCTAGTGATGTTGACTTTGAGACCTCACAGGTGCCCCCTTTTCCTCCATTTCTGACTTGAATAATTTATTATCTAAAGTTCTTGACTCGTACTGATTAAGCTCTCAGTCTTTTCTAAGTTACATTTCATTTTACTTTCTTATG
This sequence comes from Chlamydomonas sp. ICE-L, assembly GCA_013435795.1. Lineage (NCBI taxonomy): Eukaryota > Viridiplantae > Chlorophyta > Chlorophyceae > Chlamydomonadales > Chlamydomonadaceae > Chlamydomonas > Chlamydomonas sp. ICE-L. The sequence continues at coordinate 2,205,538 of JACBWV010000839.1, forward strand.
CCCCTCAGTTAATTCCAGGAATTCTTGATCCCAAGAATACCTTGAATTGGGGGGGATGTTATTGCCCGACTTATACGTCGGCTACTGAGTAGGCCAAGTGCACACTGGTCTCCGTTCCCTCCTGGACCCGTGTTGCCTGCCGCCAGGTCATAGGCTAGCTATGACCTGCACGTACCTGCAGTCCCCTGCAGTACGCCTCCGATCCTTCTATACATCGCTCTATTGCGACGTATAGCCATCGTCCTCCATTGAGTCTATACCGTTGTAAAACACTTAGATTGAAATATACGGTATCGGTTTACTTTTCTTCTTCTTCAAAATCCAGTGAGGCTTCGGCATGACATTCGAAAAGACATGATGTTTATCTTGAACGGTCTCAGAATCACATAGATGACACACTCGATCAAAGAAACCAAAGTATATTGTTGTCACATAGATGACACACTCGATCAAAGAAACCAAAGTATATTGTTGTTTAGCTGTGGTTTTACCATAAAGCCATGCATCGGTCAGATGGCTGTTTGGTAAAACCACAGATCAACAGCACATGTATAACAACTGGGTGTATAACGGGGCTAAGGAATGCATGCCCCAGCAAACACATACAAGCTGTATTGTTCAAAGATACGTGGTGTGCTAAACCAATAGTAGAGATCTAGCTAAGGTCAAAAGATGCTAGCTGGTAGGCAGAGAAATCATACAAACTCAAGCATATCGTGCTACGCGTCAGGAGACATGCCCAATAATACAAATCAGTGACTTAGTGCATGCAAAAACGCATACGGCTCTGCTCATTGTGCACACAAAGCATGAGGAAAATAGTAGGGTGCCCTGGCGGGTTCCCCTGGAGGTCAGCCCCTGGGGTGGTGTAATTTTCGTCAAGCAGCAGTGGCAGCCTCCTTGGTGATAGATGGACAAGCAGTTGCTTACTTATCCCTACAATTTAATATTGGGGGGGGGGGGGGGGTCAAGAATCAATGTGGCATGGCATGGCATTATTATTCAACTTGGTGGCTTGTAAGGCTAATGAACTCAGTAGCTCACTGACTTCCCAAAGTTCCATGGAGGCAGGTGCAGCAACTCCCAAGGCTACAGTTGCTACTTCGCAACCTGCAGGAACTAGTGCGAAAGAGCAGATTTCCTTGTCAAGCACAATGCGCTGATGCAATGAGCTACCAGAGTCACAAAGAAGCGAATTCTTCAAGGGGAAATCGTAGACATGCTCCAGGTCCCTAGATTAAGTCCACAGGACAGGAGGGAAACGAGAAATGAAAACGCTGAGTCCACAGTCCGCAACCCTGAGATACGTACGCGAAAAAGTGCCCTCAGGTGTAATCTGCCCCCGACGGGAATCGAACACGAGTTGCTAAGATTTCAGGCCAGTCAGATTAACCGGCAATTTTGACCGGCGTTCTTGGGAAAATGTGAAGATGTGACGATTTTGCGTAAGCATCGCATAGGTCTGTCCCCCTTAGGGGCCCGACCAACAACTGGGTGCTTGCCAAGCGTACTACGAAGGGGGGCATGCCTCAGCAAACACATACAGGCTGTAAGTATTCAAAGAGGCGTGTTGTGGTAAACCAACAGCAGGGATCTGAGGGCAATACAAGCTGGCTGTAAGACCTCAACACTAAGAAGGGTGCCCGCAGGCGCGTCTCGAATGGAAGTGTATACAGTTGATTTTAGGTTAAATAGTTTAATTTAATTATTCCCCAATCGGTATGTATCAACCACGATGTATACCGACCCACATTAGGAGAGGTATTTAAAAATAATTCCCCTGTTACATTACATTGCATTCCATGTTAAACTCTACTTGACACCAGGAGGGTGTATGCGACTCTGTGCTTAAACAAAAAGAAAAAGCACCCACAAAGCAAAAAACCCATTACATCAGGGGTGTGTCGAGGACAAACAAACCAAACTCCCAACCACCGTTTTGGTGGTGTAGGTATTAAATCCCCTAAAGCAGGACCCAGATCTCAACCACTAACAGTGGCGGTATGAAGCTAACAAATGAGAAGTCACCAGAAAAAAACGAGAGTAATTACGGTGCCACTATGCAGTCCAGGGCTTCCTGTCTTGCTCTTCTGCGTGTATACATTTGCACGTTTAAGTTGTGCAGTTTCCCTAGAGCAGGACCCAGATCTTAACCACTGACATGTTGATAGTACTTGCTGTTTGAATTGAGTGATTAGAGAGTGTCTAGCTAGATTGCTAGAAGCTTGGCACCGTACCTTGTCGAGGATAGTACCGCCTGAGGTGTGCGAAGACCAGAGGGTGGACAGCAGGGTACTACTACGCGCGCGGTGCCACGCTGTCTTTTTGAGCCCCTCTGCGGGTTTCGTTTTTTCAAACTCCTGTGGGAGCAGCGCGCAGTTTTTGCGCTTTTTGCACTAAAAAGCGCTGACCAATTTGACGTTTGTGCGCTTTAAGCGCTGACCAATTTGGCAAGAAGTAGTACCCTGGTGGACAATTACTGCAGCTATATCCGGTATCCTCCTCCTCACATAAGGATACTGATAGGTATTTTTAAATCATGCATCTGTTGATATTAATTCCATGTTGAAATGAGTGATTAGAGAATGTCTGGCTGGTGCTTGGTACCATACGTCGTCGTGTCGCACATACCGGTAGTAACGTCTGAGGTATACTAAGACCAGATGGTGGTCATTTTCTGCAGCTATCCTTCTCCTCACATTATGAGAGGTATTTTTTACAGAATTACCCAGTTGATATTAATTCATGTTTGAATTGAGTGATTAGAGACTGTATAGCTGGCGCTTGGTAGCATACGTCGTCAAACATAGTACCGGTAGGCTAAGAACAGAGTGCGGTTGGTGATTTCATCCATCCTCCTCCTCACATAACTACACAAGGAGAGGCATTATTAAATGACCCCCCCAGATCAGACATACTGGAATTGGCCCCCAAGTTTGCAGGCTCACTTACCGATGGGAGTTAATGCAGCCACACTCACCCACGAGCAGCTTCAAGCCCTCCAACGGTCATGTATCATCCACCTACTAGAACTTGGCGACACTCATGTCTCCCTTCACGATGCCACCTTCATCGCAAAATCAGCAAAATACTCTCCTCTCCTCACCTATTTCCGTAATGCACCGGCAGGACTACCTTTATCCCCTGGCAGGACTACAGTATCGCCCGGGGGTGGGGTGTGTGTGTGGGGGGGGGTAAGCTCCGGGGGCCCCAGGCCAAGAGCTGGTTATTTCTTTTCCGATGTCTCCGCGAGAACCAAAAGCAAACGCAAAGCAATTTCCGGAGTTTACAACGCATTTCCGCATCCTGCCGTGGTCTGTGGCGAAAGCTGCCCGGAAGTCCCGAGGGTACATGGGGTGGAGGGAGGTTTGTGGGGCAGCCATTTGGTGGAGGGAGGTGTCCATGGGGTGGAGGAAGGTGTGAGGGGCAGCTATGGGGTGGAGGGAGGTGTGTGAGGTGTCCATGGGGTGGAGGGAGGTGTGTGTGGCAGCCATGGGGTGGAGGGACGAATTGGGGGTAGCCATGGGGTGAAGGAACATGTTGGCGGTAGCCATGGGGTGGAGGGAGGTGTCATAGGCAGCCTGGGGGACAGGGGGCCAGCCATGAATGTAGGTGTTGGGGCCAGCCATGGGGGGATGGAGGCGTATGGGGTGGCCATAGAGTGGAGGGAGGGCCAAGGGGTGTTGTGGGTACCCATAGGTTGGAGGGTGGACTGGGGGCCAGCCATGAATTGAGGTATTGGGATCAGCCATGGGGGGAGGGAGGTGTGTGGGGCAGCCATGAGGAGGAGGGAAGTGTTGGGGGCAGCCATGGGGCGGAGGGAGGTGTTAGGGGCAGCCATGGGGTGGAGGGAGGTGTTAGGGGCATCCATGGGGAGGAGGGAGGTGTTAGGGGCAGCCAAGGGTTGTATGGAGGTGTGTGGGGCATCCATGGGGAGGAGGGAAGTGTTGGGGGCAGCCATGGGGTGGAGGGAGGTGTGTGGGGCAGCCATGGGGTGGAGGGAGGTGTTAGGGGCAGCCATGGGGTGGAGGGAGGTGTTAGGGGCATCCATGGGTTGTATGGAGGTGTGTGGGGCATCCATGGGGAGGAGGGAAGTGTCAGGGGCAGCCATGGGGTGGAGGGAGGTGTTAGGGGCAGCCATGGGTTGCATGGAGGTGTGTGGGGCATCCATGGGGAGGAGGGAAGTGTTGGGGGCAGCCATGGGGTGGAGGGAGGTGTGTGGGGCAGCCATGGGGTGGAGGGAGGTGTTAGGGGCAGCCATGGGGTGGAGGGAGGTGTTAGGGGCAGCCATGGGGTGGAGGGAAGTGTTGGGGGCAGCCATGGGGTGGAGGGAGGTGTGTGGGGCAGCCATGGGGTGGAGGGAGGTGTGTGGGGCAGCCATGGGTTGTATGGAGGTGTGTGGGGCAGCCATGGGGTGGAGGGAGGTGTGTGGGGCATCCATGGGGAGGAGGGAAGTGTTGGGGGCAGCCATGGGGTAGAGGGAGGTGTTAGGGGCAGCCATGGGGTGGAGGGAGGTGTTAGGGGCAGCCATGGGTTGTATGGAGGTGTTAGGGGCAGCCATGGGGTGGAGGGAGGTGTTAGGGGCAGCCATGGGGTGGAGGGAGGTGTGTGGGGCAGCCATTGGCCTGTAAACTCACACGGAATATTTGCCGTGTGTGTGTGTGTGTGTTGTGTTGGGTGATTATTAACTATTTAATATATTTATAGTTGAATGGCCAAAAATAAAAAGCTTGCCAGGAAGCCACCTACGTTGTGTTTGACGTAATAGTAGTCATTACCCTACTGGAGCTGTCAAGAAGCTTTCATTAACAGCAAACAATAACAGCTTTACATCAACCCACCTATGTTGTGTTTGGTGTGGTAGTAGTCATCTCCCTACTGGAGCTGCCTAGAAGCTGCCACTCACAGGGAACACAGAACCAGTTTATATCAACCCACCTATGTTGTGATAGTCATCTCCCTACCGGAGCTGCCTAGAAGCTGCCCTTCACAGCAAACAATAACCAGCTGAACATCAACCCACTTATGTTGTGTTCGGTGTGGTATCCCTACCTAACAGAGCTGCCTAGAAGCTGCCACTCACAGGGAACACATAACCAGTTTATATCAACCCACCTATGTTGTGATAGTCATCTCCCTACCGGAGCTGCCTAGAAGCTGCCCTTCACAGCAAACAATAACCAGCTGAACATCAACCCACTTATGTTGTGTTCGGTGTGGTATCCCTACCTAACAGAGCTGCCTAGAAGCTGCCACTCACAGGGAACACATAACCAGTTTATATCAACCCACCTATGTTGTGATAGTCATCTCCCTACCGGAGCTGCCTAGAAGCTGCCCTTCACAGCAAACAAGAACCAGCTGAACATCAACCCACTTATGTTGTGTTCGGTGTCGTATCCCTACCTAACAGAGCTGCCTAGAAGCTGCCACTCACAGGGAACACATAACCAGTTTATATCAACCCACCTATGTTGTGATAGTCATCTCCCTACCGGAGCTGCCTAGAAGCTGCCCTTCACAGCAAACAAGAACCAGCTGAACATCAACCCACTTATGTTGTGTTCGGTGTGGTATCCCTACCTAACAGAGCTGCCTAGAAGCTGCCACTCACAGGGAACACATAACCAGTTTATATCAACCCACCTATGTTGTGATAGTCATCTCCGTACCGGAGCTGCCTAGAAGCTGCCCTTCACAGCAAACAAGAACCAGCTGAACATCAACCCACTTATGTTGTGTTCGGTGTGGTATCCCTACCTAACAGAGCTGCCTAGAAGCTGCCACTCACAGGGAACACATAACCAGTTTACATCAACCCACCTATGTTGTGATGGTCATCTCCCTACCGGAGCTGCCTAGAAGCTGCCCTTCACAGCAAACAATAACCAGCTTTACATCGACCCACTTATGTTGTGTTCGGTGTGGTATCCCTACCTGACAGAGCTGCCTAAAGGCTTCCACTCACAGGGAACACATAACCAATTTACATCAACCCACCTATGTTGTGATGGTCATCTCCCTACCGGAGCTGCCTAGAAGCTGCCCTTCACAGCAAACAATAACCAGCTTTACATCGACCCACTTATGTCGTGTTCGGTGTGGTAATCATCTCCTTACCGGAGCTGCCTAGAAGCTGCCCTTCACAGCAGACAATAACATGCTTTACATAAACACTCCAATATTTTGTCGGTGTGGAACTCATCTCCTTACCGGAGCTGCTTAGAAGCTGCGCTTCACAGCAAACAATAACAGCTTTACATCAACCCACCTATGTTGTGTTGAGGGTGGTAGTCATCCTCCTCGTAAAAAGGACAGTTCAAGCCATCTGCCAGAGCCTTGCCTACAGTGCTGTAGAAGACAGGTGGGGTGGGGTGGGGTGGCGGATGAACGTGGGGTAGGGATATGTGGGGTGGGGTGGGGTGGGGTGTGAGGTGGGGTGAGGTGGTGGGGTGTGAGGTTGTGGGGTGTGAGGTGGGTGGGTGGGTGGGTGGGTGGGGGGGGGGGATACAGGGGAGTATGAGGTATTGGGGTAGGAGCAGCAATGCATCAAAGCATTGATCACTGTCCTTCACACCAAGGGTTGTCTGGTCAAGTTGTTGGATTTGGGTGGAGTTGGTTAGGTTTGATTTTTCTTTTTTTCTTCTTGGTTGGTTTTTGGTGGGCGTTGGTGGATGTGTTGGGTGTGGGTGGAGTGTAGGGGGCGACGTTAGGGAGTATGAGTTGTGGAGGAAAGAGAAGCAATCCAGCAGAGATTTGATTATAGCCCTTCACACAAATGGTTGTCCGGTCAGGTTGGTGGAGTCGGGTGGAGTCGGTTAGGTTTGCTTTTGTCTAGTTTTTTTTTTATTCTTTCTGTTTTGTTTTGTTTTGTTTTTCTTTGTCTTGTTTAGTTTTGTTTTGTTTCGTTAGGTTGGTTTGGGTGGGTGGGTGGGTGGGGGTGGATGTGCTGGGTGGGGGTGGAGTGTAAGGGGCGACGTAAGGGAGTATCAGTTATGGAGGGAAGAGGAGAAATCCAGCAGAGATTTGATTATAGCCCTTCACACAAAGGGTTGTCTGGTCAGGTTGTTGGATTCGGGTGGAGTTGGTTAGGTTTGATTTTGTCTAGTTTTGTTTTTTCCTTTTTTGTCTTGGTTGGTTTGGGTGGGTGGGTGGGTGTGGGTGGATGTGTTGGGTGGGGGTGGAGTGTAGGGGGCGATAAAGGGGCGCATGAGTTGTGGTGGGAAAGGAGAAATCCAGTAGAAATTTGATCACAGTCCTTCGTACCAAGCTGGCTTCACTGGTCAGGTTGCTTGTTTAGCAAGGGACTTGCTTCGGTTTATTTTGTTTTGTACGGGACGGGTGTGTGGGTGGGTGGTTTGGGCGGATGTGTTGGGGCGGGGTGGAATGCAGGGGACGTATGAGTTGTGGAGTGATGAGGGGCAAGCCAATGATTTTGATTATATTTTATTATAGTGCTGCAATACTTAACTCCTTGTCTCAATTATTTTACTCCTTCATTCACCCGTCCATCCATGCATCCACCCACTCATCTACCCTTCAAGTACCCACCCACAACCACATGCACTAACCCAGACCCACCCACAGCCACACGCACTAACCTTTTCCCACAACCAGACACCCCACATACAACTACAGCTGGTTGTGGTGGAGTCAAATTCAGTGGTGGGGGCTCTGGTGTTGGCCCTGGTTTTGGCGGTGGCAGGATGTTTGGCACTGGAGCATGTGTTGGTGCTGGTCTTGGTGATATTGCTGGTGATGCAGTTGGTGCAGGTGCTGGCGCTGGTGCCACAGCTGGTGTTGGTACGGGTGTTGGCATGGGCTCTGGTGTTGTCATTTATGATGGCATTGCTGTTAGTGTCCGCATATGTGTTGGCATTAAAGCATGTGCTGTTGCTGTTGCTGTTTCTGTTACTGTTTCTGTTTCTGTCGCTGGTGCTGGGTTGGTCTTTGTGTTGGTGTTGGTGTAGAGACAATGCTCAGTGCATGGGGCAACATTCTCTTACTTTCAAAAAATTGAGGTTGGCATTTCTGTTGCCATGGTTTGGGTGGAAAGACAATGCTCAGTGCATGGGGCAGCATACTTAAAAACCCATCAAAACATTGACACGGTAAACATGCATCTCCTCATATGAAGGGTACTGTGAATACTGGTCACATATGAAAGAATGAAAACAGAACGTGTACTTAGGAAGCTATCCGGAGGGGTTCCTAGGACAACACTAGAGGGGGAAGAAGGCTATGGGGGGCGGAAGGAAATTGTTGAGCAGGTCAGAAGTGGGAAATGAGAATTTTGGGAAGACCCCCTGGGAAGTTGTGGAGTGGGCTTGTCTGTATGGGTCAACACTGGCATGCCTATGGCAATGTAATGTAATCTCGAATGCGCGCAGCAGGGCGTGTTCGGAAGCAGGTGCTTCAATACTCACCCGCATGGGCGAAGGGAAGTTGGCGTGGCGTCCGGGGGTTGCCAAGCCTGGCTGGAGGTTGGCGTGGCGTGGGCTGAAGTCAACGGAAACGCCAATTTCCCCCCACCGATTTCCACCCCCCCCCCCCCCCCCCCCCCCCCCCCCCCCCCATGCGAGTACCGAGGGGGCCTGAGGGTCGAACGCGATGATTCTTTCTCGGCGCATAAGCTACCGATGGCAAAGCTTTTGCGCAGCAATTGACCGTCTATGCTTCATTTACAATCTCACTGACTGTCTGATCTAGCAACTTTCTCAGCGCAGCGCGCCTGGGCCAAATGCCCGACACCATGGTCTGAGGGCTGTTTCGCCCCGGATCTTCGAGCTACATCCTTTCGCTCCAGGGTCGCGAATGATTCGAAAGGGCTAATAAAGGTCGTGGGATGGTTTTGGGCGGGGTGTTTGGCGATCTTAGTGATCGGGAGCCAGAATGGAATCCCGTACCTGCCCCCAGACATGGGACAGGATTGGGCTCCAGCCTCTCCTTATGTGTCCACTGTTTCATTTTAACTGAGGGGGGGGGGGGGGGGGGGGGGGGGGGGGGGGGGGGGGGGGGCAGTGGGGGGGAATAACAACCTCAGAAGATGCGGTCTGACAACTTTATTGTTGCCCCCCCCCCCCCCCCCCCCCCCCCCCCTCGGGTGGTTAAGTGGAAATTTCCTATCACAAACAAAAGTAGTAGCAAAGAATTTGTATCAATTTGGGTTGTAAAGAGTCTAACAAACTGCGATAAACAATTATTTTACTATGGGATCCGATTTTGGAGCACTCGAACATGGTTACATGGCTCCAACTAGCAATTTGGCAGCTCGCCGTCTTAGGTAGCAAAAATAATTACATGGGAATATGTAATCGTTACAACAACAACACAAAAGTCAGAGGAGCTGCCCAAAAGCTGCTGCTCGTCCCCCCCCCCCCCCCCCAAAGGCTGCGAAGTCTACTAAGTAGCGGTCCACAGCAGGGTACTTCAAATGGCCAAATTGGTCAGCGCTTTAGCGCACTTGAAAACAAAAAAACTGCGCTTTGTAGTGCAAAAAGCGCAAAAATTGCTTGCAGCGCCCACAAGGGGTTGCAAAAAATTGTGCTTAAAGCGCTGAGGGGGTCAAAAAGTCAGCGCTAAAAAGCGCAAAAGCGCGCGCTTGGAATTACCCTGGTCCACAGTTAGGGGAGCTGCCTAGAAGCTGCTGCTCGTAGCAGAAAAAATAAAAGCCATTAAGTCCACTAAGTAGCGGTCCATAGTCAGGGGAGCTGCCTGGAAGCTGCTGCTCGTAGCCAAAAAATTTAAAGCCATCATGTCCACTAAGTAGCGTTCCAAAGTTAGGGGAGCTGCCTAGAAGCTGCTGCTCGTAGCAGAAAAAATAAAAGCTGTGAAGTCCACTAAGTACAGGTCCACAGTCAGGGGAGCTGCCTAGAAGCTTGTGCTCTTAGCAAAAAAAATAAAAAGCTATGCAGTCCAATAAGCACAATGTGAATGTAAGATCGTTACAACGGCATAGGCTCGATAGAGGAGCCTGTAGCCTGTGGCCTGGCGGCAGGCAACGCGGAACCAGGAGGGAAAGGTACCGGTGTACATTATGCCGACTCAGAGACTGGTATATAAATCAGTCAATAACATCCCGCACCCCCCCAATTCAAGGTATTCTTGAGCTCAAGAATTCCTGGAATTAACTGAGGGGCATATATAAGAAAAATTAAAATATAAAAGCTAGGGAGACTTTGGGACTTTCTAGTAGCTGAAAGGGAGAAATCACTTTAGCAGGGGTCTTCAAAGAAATTTCAGTATTCTGGGGTAGCTGGCTAGGTAAGGAACACTGCAGGTAGGCTGCAGGCTAAGTAGCAGAAAGGCTGCTGAGAAGGTGTAAGGAAACTGCAGGTAGGCTGCAGGCTAGAGCAGATAGGCTGCTATGGGGCTGGACTAAGTACTGCAAAGGGCTGCAGATAGGCTGCAGGGAGACTGCTTGGAAGCTTGGGAAGGAAAGTCCAGGCTTGGTTAAGGCTTGTGAAGATATCCTTGGCTACGAGAAGTTGCATGATTCGAGACTAGAGGATTTGTCTTTAGACAGGATGTCTGGACTAGTCCACCCATAATTTGGGTGAGCTACATTAGGTTGATCCTAAATTAAAGCATAGACATCATGAAGAGACTAGAATAATCCTAAATTCAGAAGGGGGTGTGGCCTGTGGAAGTACATGGGGCAGTACAGTAGGCAGGTAATCTAAAAAATCCTAGAGTGTTCAAGTCTATTCCAACAGATGAAGAGCAATGTTTGTAACTGAATTAAGTGCCTGGCTTGCTGGGGAAGCCATCAAGGTCAAGTTGCTGGCAGATCTGGGCAAAGAACTGGTCAAATGACTTGGGAGCTAGGCTGGGGGGGGTAAGGATGTTGATAAAGGTGAAGTCCATGGGGCTCCAGTTCATGCTGAGGTGGTTGACACGTAGCACTTTGCCTCCAGGATGGGCACAGCTCCTGGGGTCCATGATCATCTTTGGTCTGAATGAGAGTGTGTGAGCATGTGCATTGACCATGGCAGCTTGAAGGCAAATGGCCCACTGCAGAGTGGGTCTGGCTGTGGTAGAAACAGTGGGGTTGGCTTGCACCATTTGCTGGAGTCTGCTATTGTGCTTGATGATAGGGCTGCAGTGAGGCATCAGATGGCTCCTTGTGCATTGGTCTGTGTGGGAACTGTTCCTTTTCAGAGGTCAGCAGGGTAGGGAACCTGCTGGTGAATGCTGTGATGAGTTTGGACAGTGGAGGCCTTGGCTTGATGTTGAAAGCTGGTGAAGCAGGCCTGCTGTTCAGATGGTGTAAGGTGCATCCAAATCGTGTGAGGCTAAGGCTGGAGTTGTTGGAGAAGTGGATGTGGTTGACATTCTGATTAACTTCTCCCAGTGGTAGTCCAATGTCTGGTGACCTGTTGACCAGTATCCATTGGTCCCGGGTAGTTGCTGTGTCCAGATCAGATGGCTTGAGTGGCCCGTCCCCATCTATGGGGCCATCATATTCCTCATAGTTGGTCCTGATCTGGTCACTGAGGAGTTCCATCTCTGCTCTGGCTTGTTGTAGGTTCAGGTTGTCCATCTGTTGTTGGAGGGCTGGAGTGGTTTCTGGAGGGTCATCTACTCCTAGTCCAGGGTCATCCTGGGGCTTGTGTACCTCCGGATGGATGAGCTCTGGCATGTAATCACTGTCAGTATCATCAGCAGAGTCTTCCAGATTACCCGCAGTGGAATGGGAATGGTACTGGCAGATAGGAGGGGGATGGTCCTGGAGGTCTTGGTCTGCCTCCACATGAGTGGGTGGGTACTGCCCTATTTCAGAAGCAGTGTGGGGTGCAGATGGAGCAGAAGTAGAGGGGAAGTCATGGAGGTCTTGGTCTGCCTCCACATGAGTGGGTGGGTACTGCCCTATCTCAGGAGCAGTGTGGGGTGCAGATGGAGCAGAAGTAGAGGGGAAGTCCTGGCAGTCTTGATCAGCTCTACTGGGGGAGGTCTCATGAGTGGGTGGGTACTGCCCTGTCTCAGAGCCAGTGTGAGTTGATGGAGTCTTGGTAACCATCATGATGTAAGCAATGGGAGGACCCACAGGGGTAGAAGGATTACTGGTCGTGACTGGTAAAGTGTGGGTGAGGTAGAGTCCATGCCTTTTGGGGCATGATGAGAGGAGCAGTTTGGTACCAGATGGTCTTGGGATGGAGAGTATGGCTTGGGTTCTGGACAGGTGAACTTGGAGGTCTGGGCACAGGCTGGTGGCTGCATGAATGCTAATGATGTTGGGCATGTTGCAGTCAGCAAGAAGTACATTGTTCAGGATGATCAGAGTCCTGCCATGGCCCTTGATCTTGGCCTTCCCTATCTGCTTGCAGAAGATAGGTGGAGAGTCTTGATCTGCCAGCTGCAGCCTAATAGGCTGTGGGAGGTCCTGAATGTCATGCAGATGGGAGATGTTACTGGTTGCATGAGAGTGTGCTGCAGTATCTATAATCCATTCTGTCTGCAGTGCTGCCTGGAAAACTTCTCCATCATCTTCTATAGTGCATTCATCATCAGCACTTATTTGTCCAAAGAATGCTGTAGGCTTGTCCAAAAGTATTAGTCATCTTTTAAAATTTGCCACATGTCAACCACCCTCCTAAACCACTTGGGTGACATTTATGGATATAACACAAATGATGGCTTATGTTATGCATGTGTCATCATGTGTTGTGAAGCAATGACTAGGGAGCTGTAAACCAGTTCCTCCATTTTCCCCTTTTGGATTGTCAAATTAACACGGGTGTTGGGGCATGTCAGAAGTACCCTATATTACACAAGGCAAACCAGACCCAAATGTATTGTTGCCTCCATAGGTGTACTTGGGAGATCAGACTGGTAAGCATGTTGTGCTACTCTGATGCTGTTGTGTGTCGTGGGCACACACATTGACCTAAATGGGTATGGAACCCAGCATGTAAGCCCCTATATGAGCACTTGACCCATTGCATGGAGCTCCATCCTCAATAGTCAGTTCAAATTTGAATGGGTGCCACATTTGCATGCAAGATGAGTCTAGTATACCCTCCATGTGATAAACAGCTGTATCCCTCCACGCCCAAACACGCTGCGGAGGTCCGGAAAGCGCTAAAGTGTGAAAATAGGTTTGGAGCCTCGCAATAGATCACCCGAAAAACGTCACCACTGGACTTGGCTCGGTTATTAGAGAAACGTTTTACCTAGCGCTGTAAGTTTGGACCCCGAACTTCCAGAATGGCACTGTGTGGGTGACGAAATATGTAGACAGGCTCCATAGGTTACTTTATTTCGGAAGCGACTGATACTTTTGAACACACCTACTGTATTAGCCAGGGGGTCAGGTGGCAAGGCAAATGAAACAGACTTGCCTCTGGTTGGTGTAGCAAATCTCATGGGCTGGAGGTTGTCTTCATCCAGTGCCAGGGACAGGAAGTTGTGTTCTTCACCCTCACTGTCAGAGTTGGAGGTGGAGGTGGACTGATCACCATCAGCAACGTGGGCATGGCGTCCCCTGCTTGGGTATCTTCTTAGACGTCTCCTGTCACTGGTCTTCTTGGGAGTCTTCTTGTCGTCAGGGTCCTTGTCATCTCCTGATCTGTTCTTGGGAGGTGACTTAGATCCATGGTCAGCTTCATCTGAGTCAGCTGGCCTGAAAGCCAAGTCAGTGTCCTCACTGGTGCAGTCTCTGGAGCTATGGCCTATTCCCCCACAGTTCCAGCAGATCATCTTCTTGTAGGAGATAGTCCTGTCTCTGAATTGGAGGTGCTTGCTGTTGAATGGCTTCCTGGCCCTGTAAGCTGCAGCTGCCATCTCAGCCTCTTCAGGAGATGGTGCAGGGTCAACTTGCTTCACTAAGAACCAGTTGAAGATGGCACTTTGGAGCATAGCAAAGGTGGTGATTGCTGTGGGGTTGAATTGATTGATATACCCATCATATTCAGGGCGGGAATTCAGTCCTTTGACAATAAGGTTGAGAAAGGTGCTGGCAGAAACGATGTGGAGGCCTTGAATCTTGGGAATCTGGGAATACATATCAGCTGCCCTAGAGAGGTATGTCTGCAGGGATTCAGTGGAAGTCATACGTATTCCAAGTAGTGCAGCCAGGGTGGTGTGCTCTAGCCTGCTGCCTTCCTCAGAGTACAGGGCATCCAGAAACCTGAAAGCTCTAGTGGCCATATCTGTGTTAGCATGAATGGCCTGCTGGATCGGATCTGATACATGATCTATGATGATCTTGAAGGCCTTGTTGTTCTTCCAGGTGGAGATCCTGGTGGGGACACCACGAGCCGGAACAGCTGGATCAGCACCCGCAACAACAGGGTAAGTAATGTCATCAGCAGGGTAACCATCAGAGTCGGCAGGCTCGCCAGCGACCACCGCCTGTTGGCAGTCGAAAGCAATGGCAATGCATGGTATCCCTATCTGATTTGAGGGCGAGGAGTATATTCTGCCTGGCGCAGCGCCAGTTGTAGAGGTTGTTACCAGTGAATATACGGGGAGGTTGCATGGTGAGGTCTTCTGTGTAGGAGTCTTTGCGTTGTAGGTCGGAGTGTTGGGATAGGGGGAGTTACAAGGGCGGGGCAGGGGAAGAGGAAGAGGATGGAGTGTGCGTGGGAATCGGCGATCCAAAGGGATCCAGCGGATTACCGGGGGTGAACTTTGACAAGCGGCAATGTTCGACGACATGAGCTTCTCTTAAGCTGGGGTCGTAGACAAATTGATCGTCTGAGATCAATACAGCACTGTGTGGGTCTCGGTGAGGGCGTCGTCCTATACTCACTTCATAGATTTCTGTGACTTGTGGTCGCTCTTGCTTGCTCCAGTCGTAGGACGCAGTGGCAGATCCAAGGATTCTTGGTAGGAAGCGGCAGGCGGAGCAGCGGGAAGTAGGATCCGCACAGGGAGTCCAGGTGCTTAGTTAAAACTCGGGCCTTCGACAAGTCAGAGGGGAACTGATTCCGAACGCGGAGATCAGCGGCTGTTCTCGTTAGCGTCTAAAGATGGCGCACATAACCTGTGAATGTAAGATCGTTACAACGGCATAGGCTAGATAGAGGAGAAGATGCTATTAAGCGCAACAGGCGCAATCATATAGAATAGAGATGTGTACTGCAGGGTACTGCAGTCACGTGCAGGCCACAGCTAGCCTGTGGCCTGGCGGCAGGCAACGCGGTACCAGGAGGGAAAGGTAACGGTGTGCATTATGCCGACTCAGAGACTGATATATAAATCAGTCAATAACACACAAGTCCACAGTCAAGGGAGCTGCCGGTGGAGCTGCCCAGAAGCTGCTGCTTGTTACCCCCCAAAATAGCAAAAGACCTCACGCTGGAAAAGGATCATCCTAGGGTAGGCAGAGGCCGAGGAGGGGGAGACAGGGGGGGAGGAGGAGGGGGAGGCAGGGGGGGGGGGGAGGAGGCAGAGGGGGGAGGAAGATGCAGAGGGAGAGGAGGAGGCGGAGGACGTGTAGTGCCCTAGTGTGCAGAGTACTTGTGGTGCTGACGGACTGTGATCGTTGACAGGGCCTTAGTCAAGTCAGAAGACTTGCTATCCTTCCCATCTTTGTGCTTCTCCTGCTGCCGCTGCGTGTCAATTCCCGTGTTCATGCGCAGGATGTGGTGCTCATAAGCCAAGTCCCTCTTCGCTGCATCGGGCAAGTAGAACCCACGCTCTTCGTCCGTCATCACCATAAGGTGAGCAAGGTAAACAATCTTGGCCAGCCCGTATCGAAACGGCCCAAGTGACGGTTGGTACTAAGGAGAACAAGGTGGTTGGTGGGTAATGGTAAGGTATTGTACAATCTAGAACAGGTGCATGCATATGAGTCATCGATCATCAACATACTCATAGAAGGAAGATATAATATCCTGACAGGTCACTTTTTCCGAAGCACATTTCGTAGGCGCTACTTCTCCTCCGCATAAGCGGAGACTGGAATCGGGATTCGACGACGCTAGGCTTTGCAATGATCATCAATTCGCGCACTTTCCTGATTTGAGATGTCCACTCAAACCATATTTGCCGAATTCTCTAACCCCTCTCTCCTCCCCAATGATCAATAACAACTGCCGGCGACCAAGCATCCCGATTCCGGGCAAGAAGCACTTTGGAGAAGTCCAAGCGCAGATTGCCCGCAGGAGGGAGGTAGGGGAATGCAATGCCTCCAACACCAGTGCTTGGAACCCTGTCCACAAACTCAATACCAAATCTGTGAAAGTGACAGATCATCCCAAAATTAAAATATCCTCACCTTTCAATGGACAACCTGGACAACAAGATCCTACAGGCAGCTTCCGGGCAGAGCGCAAAAGCTCCAAGGTTCTACCTAGGACTCACGCTGAACCAAGTTCTGCCAAACCTAAAAATCATCCCAACCCTACTCAATCAAAAAATATCTGGAACAAACAAGACAGACGAAATCCTCCTTCTACGAACTCTGCCATTCACCTTATCATTGCCCTTCTTCTCGTCAACTGTTTGAATATCACCGCCGCTTCAACAGCCTCTTTCCGCACTCCCTTATCTTTCTTCGCACCTAACTCTCACTCAGCCACCAGCATGTATTCAATGGGAGCTCAACAAAACAGGGTGCAACAAGGTAAGATCGATAGGAAATTGCACCGCCGCGAGAAACAAGCTGCTAAATCCCGCCTCGCTTTCCCACCTTTTCACCACACCGCCGCATACCTCTTTCCCTCGGCTACCACACCGCACTATCTTACAAACTGAAGTCATTCCAACACCACACTCATTGGCCATCTTCGAAACCTCAAATTCTCTATGCCTCTCATGGCGACTAATACCGCCTCTCACGGCGTGGGTGCAAGTCCCGATATGCCTCTCATGGCATTATCGTCTCTGACGATTAATACAGCCTCTCATGGCGTGGGTGCAAGTCCCGATATGCCTCTCATGGCATTATCGTCTCTGGCGATCAATACAGCCTCTCATGGCGTGGGTGCAAGTCCCGATATGCCTCTCATGGCATTGTCGTCCTCGATAATATTAATCGATGGCGAAGGTGCAAGTCCTTATGATCACAATCAACCTTACAATCAACCTTGGACAACTGTGTCCTACAACTCTCTTCCCATCTTCTGCAAAACTAACGCAATTCTGAACCACCTTGCAGCCTTGATCGCCCATCGCTTCACTATCCATTCCAAGGGGGAAGAGATCTACACCAGCGAAGGGAAGCCGTTGGCTACTCCTCCCTACCGTTCTATCTATCTCGAGAGAGCGAGGGACATCCAGCTGACCGCTGATAAACTCAAGGCCTGCCCACAACCTCCGTCCCCCCTTGGAGAGTCCACCTACCAGCATCTTGACCCCTATGCTGACTCGCTCTCCGCTTTCAAGATCCTCCCGGTGCGCAACACCACCGACAACCAGGAGGTCTACGAGCTGACCCTTGGTGGCATCTACGGACGTGACCCTAGCATCCTTGCTGGAGGTCCCCTCTCTGCGCCCCAATCTCTTACCTTTCCTACCGGCGCACACACGGGCACTGACACAGTTGCGGTGGTCCGGATCATGAGTGAGATCCTCGCGAACAGACCCGAGGACGGCCTCTTCAAAGGTGGAGTAACTGAGGACCAAGTTACTAACACCTCTCAGCCTGGAAAGCCTCTAATATGGTCAGTAAAATTGTTCGCTGATAACAACAGGCTGTCCCAGGTTGGCCTGGCTATCATGGAGGACTTCAAAAACTTTGCAGTCCTCTCCACAGCCAACAAGCTAGAGAAGGGGGTTCCCAGGATCATCACCCCTCGGGTAACCAACCAGCACATCCTGAACTGCAAGACGCACTTCAGCAGTAAGGAGGACTCTCCCCTCCGCCCCCACCTCCCCTCAGATCCTGCATCTAGGATCAACTGGCACAACCGGCAATGTGCTATCTCCATGCTGGTTGGACCAACCATCCTGGCTACCATCGGTGGTACCAGGATCTGTGCAGCTAACCCCTCTGGCAGCAGCCAAACAGGGAGATCCAGTGCCCAGGACGGGCTGGATACTGCTAATTCAAGTTTCAAGAGATTCCCTACATCTGCCCCAATCCCACAGCAGAAGGCAGTGACTCCACTATGACTGACCATGAAGATCAGTCCGAGGGCAGCAAAAGGCAGAGGACTGAAATGGCCCCCCAGTTACTCCCATACCATCCTTTTCCTGAAGAAGCCAACTTCACCTCAGTTGCTTGGATCCATGAGCAGCAGGGTTACTACCTCACCACCAACTGGAGGTCCCAGCCTGAGAAACCAGCATGGTTTCCCAAGCTGGAGAACATCCTGCGTATGGCTGCAGAGCTTGAGGAATGTGAGGGCCAAGTGTCGGCCCTTAGGCTTCTCAACTTCAAATACTTGAAGAATGGGAGAGACGACAGGGTTACTGAAGAGCTGCACTTTGCAACTCAAGAGGACAAGGACCACTTTGAATCCTTACTCCCCCTCTTCATCTCCAACATGCACTTCTCTGCCTATTTCTCTTTCTCCAAGATTCCTCCTGATGTCTGCAACTCCTCCTTGATCCTGAAGACTGAGGCCAACACTGCCCTCAGATCCATGGCAGACTTCATCGAGGAGATGGATCGGCAGTACAAGGCAGCCATTGAACTCATGGACAGCAAGCAGTGCTGTGATTCCACGGTTGACAACCTTGACCACTTCTCCCTCTCTTTCTGGAATGCTAAAACCAGGGACCAGGCTATTGCCCACTGGTAAAATGGACGCGATTTTTTACCGGTTACCCAGCCTTTCCGACCCTAGTTGTAACCGTTTGTCGGTTGGCCGACCCTTTATCATCATTAACCGGTTGTAACCGGTTGCAGGATCCCTTCCTCAACGTGAACTAACCCTTTAGATAGCGCGCTTCGCTCCTATCACCCTTATTTCCGATCTTTTTATCTTCACAACCCGTTGTCTGTTCGTTTGTTTGCGTCGCATTATAGTCTACTTGCTGCCGCATAGCTGCGGTCATCTCTGCCCGCTTGCAAGTTCCGCGATCCATTCCAGTCGTGACTCAAACGCGGGCAGAGGGAATGTCCGACTTGCCCCCCGAGCTCAGAGATAGAGTTTTGACAGAGCTGCACCAGTACGATGTCCGCATATTAAAGGGAAGTATACCGTCGTTGGTAGCTGCATTCGAGAAGTCAGTGCTGACTAATGGTAGTCGGCCTGAACGTCGGCTGAAGTGCGCATGTGTGTGCCAGAAATGCTTCCCCGCAGTGGGTGAATGGAACATTTTCGGCAGTGGAAAGTCGTTGACGAGTGGAAGAAAGGATGATTATCCGTTGGGCAACTAGTTGAATTAGGGGTAGAGTGCGCCAGTCAACCCGTTAATGAGTGCAAGAAACAAGGGTTCTGTAGTGGTTGGTCTACCGGTACAATTAGACGTAGAGCGTGCCAGTCAACCCGTTAACGAGTGGAAGAAAGGATGATTACCCGTTGGGCAACCAGTTGAACTAGGGGTAGAGCGCGCCAGTCAACCCGTTAATGAGTGAAAGAAAGGAGGATTACCCGTTGGGCAAAACGGTTGAATTAGACGTGGAGTGCGCCAGTCAACCCGTTGGCGGGTGGAAGAATTAATGGTTAATTAGCCAATGGACTACCCGTTGAATTAGGGGTGGAGCACGGCATGCAACCCGTTAATGAGTGCAAGAAATAATGGTTCATTAGAGGTTGGACTACCGGTTTGCATTAAGGGTGTAGTGTGCAGTCAACCCGTTGATTAGTTGTTAGAAATAATGGTTAATTAGCAGCAGGACTACCGGTTGCAAAGGGCGTCAACCAGTTACACCAAGTGGTCAAACAACCATCAAACAAGCAACTCTAACAAGGGTGCAGAACCAAATTACCCTTTAATGAATTAACCGGTAATACATCAAAGGGTTATTCAACCATCTAAGTAGTGTATTTATTTAACCGTTTGTGGGCCAAAACAACCCTTAGTGGTCGTTAAACAAGGGTCGTTCGACGCTTATCGTAACCCTTTGTTTGTCATATTTCTCTTAAGGGTCGAACACCTTTCTAGGCCAAAACAAGGGTCGATTTTTCGTGTTTATTTTACCAGTCCAATTTTACCACTCAGCGGACCACCCTATCGCTCCCTATGCCGACGCTAAGTTGGCGGCTCACTTAACCGAGTACGCTGACGGGCTCCTCCAGGCTAGCGACCCCGAGGACATGCGTGAGTCGCAGCAGGCGATCGACGATATTCGCGATCATATGACCCGCCTGTTCACTGCCACCAAGATGCGGAAGCAGAACTGGATGCTCGCCATGCCTTCGAGCATCGAGGACATCGTCAACAAGGACGCCGCCCTCAAGGGCACAAAGCTACTGCCCCACTACCCGGCGGCCGAAGCCAATGACGACAAACTCGACGAGAAGTTGCCTCGTGCACCGAGTCGGTAAGTTTTGTGCCTCTTGTTTCCCCCTCTTAAATAAGCTAAACCTCTTGAAAGCTCTTGTGGCTTGAAACGAGTCGAATACAAGAGCGGCAAGCAGTGATTGATACACCACTTGTGCAAGACATGTCTCCAAGAGCCTCGCAAGAGGATGCGTCATGCAAGCGAATGCTTCTTACGTTCTCATCTGCCGCCCTTCGACAGATGGGGGGCTTCGAATTCGATTCGAACAAGGCGGGAAATGGTGGTTCGGAATTGGTTTTAGGACCAAGCCATGGAGTACAGCCTCAGGTACTGCCCAGGCAACGATCACGACTTGATTCTGACCTGAATCTATCATCTGTCAAGCTCCCACAGCTCTTGTTCCTCGCATTCGGGTACCCTCTTATTTCGTTCTCAATTTCCCTGTGCGGTGACTGTGCGACTCTTGGTTAGTTGTGACTTGTCTCTGTGCCCTTGGCCACTTCTGCGCTTGACCCCGCCCTCAATGTGAATCCTACCGAGGAAGTCACGCCTGCTCAGGTACTGCCGTGGCCACAATCACGACTTGAATCTGACCTGAACCGATCATCTGTCATGGTCCCGCAGCTCTTGCTCGTCGCATTCGGGTAGGTCTATTTATGTTTAGTTTGCCCTGCCCCAAGCAAGTGGGTATGGCGGGCGTGACGTCCTCAGGTCATGATCACATCCAGCCAGAAATTCACATCATCCATCCACCAGCAATCATACAAACAGCCACCACCAGCCATACATCAAGCCACCAGCCATCCATCCAATTCCATCCAGCCAGTCCTCCAGCATCAGCCGCATCCATCCATCCATGCCATCCATCCATCCATCAGACATAAATCAAGCAGAATCAATCCATCCAGCATCCATCACATCCATCCATCCAGCCAGCAATGCCAGGCCACCCGCCATCCAGCCAGTCAAGACTGCCATCCATGCCAGCTCCATCCATCAGCCCCGTCCATCCAATCCAGCAATCACACCATCCACCATCCAGCATCCATCAAGCGAGCCACCAGCCAACATAAGCCATGCCATACAGCAAGCAAATCCATACAGTCCAGCCACTCAGTCAATTCCATCATCCACCATCATCATACCATCATCCACCATCCATCCATATCCATCCATCCAGACATACATCCATACCAGCACCATCCATAAAGCATCCAGACATCCATCCATGCCATCCAGCCATCCAATCCACCATACAGCCAATAAACAATCCATACAGCAATCCATCATCCATCCAAGCACGCATCCATCCAATCCATCACATCCATCATCCATCCAGCCACCAGCGAGCATCCATCCCATCCATAAAAGCTAGCAATCATCCATCATCCAGACAGGACAGCAAGCATCCATCCAGCGATCCAATCCAGCCAGTCCAATCCATCAATACAGCCATCATCATCCGTCCACATCCACCATCCATCCCACCATCCCAATCCATCCATCAATCAGCCAGGCCAACAGCCAGCCAGCATGACATCAGCCACCATCCAGCCACCATCCAGCCATGCAATACATCCAACCATCAATCCAGCCATTCCATTACAGACAAGCCAGCCATCCATCCATCCATCCAGCCATCCATCCACCAGACAGCCAGCCACCATAAGTCCCAGACAAATCATCCAGACATCCAGCAGCATCCATCCATCCATCAAGTCCATCCATCAATCCAGCTCAGCCATCCAGCAGCCAGCCAGATCAGCCTCCATGCCATCCATCAATCCATCCATCCATCCATCCACCAGCATCCACATCCAGCAATCAAGCCAGCCAGACCAGCATCCAGACCAGCAGACGATCCATCCAAGACAGCCATCCAGCATCAATCATCTATCCAGAAATCCAGCATCCATCCATCCAGCATCCCATCCATCCAGCCACAATACATCCATCCATCAATACCATCTAGCCAAGAACAACCAGACACCAGCCAGCCAGCCAACCATCCATCCATCAAGCAATCCAACATCCAGCCATCCAGCCATCATAAGTCCACCAGCCACATCCAAAAACAAAAAAAGTGTGGCTTTACATGCCCTCCAGCCATCCAGACATACCGCCAGCCAAGCCAGATAAAAGCATAAGACACCAGCAAAGCATCCAGCCATCAATCCAGCCCCAGCCACCATCCAGGACATCCAGCATGACATCAAAAACTACATAAGCCATCCATCCATCCAGCAGCAGCCAGCCATCCAATCCATCCATTCCATCCATCATCCATCAATACATCAATCCATCACATCCATCATCCATCCATCCATACATCCCAACCTCCAGCATCCATCCATCCATTCCATTCCATCAGCCCCATCCATCCTACTATCCAGAACATGCCATCCATCACATCATAATCCATCCATCCAACTGAAATCCATCATACTCCATACATCCATCGAATCCATCTCCATCCATAATCATCCAACCATCCCATCCATCCAATCCATCATCCATCACATCCAATCCATCAATCCATAATCATCCATCAATGCAACTCCATCCATCACCATCCATCAAATCAATGCCACATCGTGCATCCATATCATACCATCCATCCATCATCCATCAACATACATCCATCCCTCCATAATCCGATCCCATCATCATCCATACATCCATCCAACTCCATCATCCATGACAGCCACTATCCATCCATCAATAATCCATCCATCCATCCGCAATCCATCCAGCCATCCATCCAGCCATCCAGCCATCATCCACCAGTCATCCAGAATCAATAAATCCATCCAGCCCTCCCAAATACAATACACTCCATCAAGCAAGTAAATACATAAATCCATAAATCACCATCAATCTATCCATCATCCTATCAGCCAATAATAAATCCATAAATCCACACATCCATCCATCCATCAATCATCCATCCATCCATGCACAGCAATCCAGCCATACCTCCATATATCCATCATCAAGCCAGCATACAGCCATAATAGCTCCGATCAATACACCATCCATAAATCCATCCAGCCATCCATCCATCCATCCAGCCATCCATCCAGCAATTCATCCATCCAGCCATCATCCAGCATCCATTCATCCATCCATCAATGAGCAATTCAGTCATCAATAGCACCCATACATCAAATTTTGTCAAGCCATCCATCATCCATCCATCGATCTATCCGCATCAATCAAGCCATCATCCATCCAACCATCCATCAATCCATTCCAATCCATCCATCCATCAGATCATCCATCCACCCATCCATCCTCCATCCATCCATAATCCATTGGCAAATACCATGCAGCATGAATCCATCAGCATCCAATCCATCAATCCATAGCATCATCCATCCATCCATCCATCAGACATAAATCATCCAATCAAGCCAACATCCATCCATACCATCCATACATCCCATCCCACCATCCATCATCCATACATCCATCCATCCATCCATTATCCCATACAGCCATCCATTCCAGACATCAATGCATCATCCATCCATCCATCCATTCCATCATCCATCCATCATCAATCCATCCATACGAATCCATCCATCATCCTCCATCCATCATCCATCAATCTGCCATCCATCCATACATTCACATCCATTCACCATCCATCCATCCATCCATCCATCCATCCATCCATCAATTCCATTCCATCCAATCGCATACCAGCCATCCATCATCCTACCATCCATCACCATGCGTAAGTCCGTCGTCGTACGTCCGTCGTCCGTCATCCATCCATACATCCAGACATCATCATCATCCATAATCATCCATCATCAGACATCCAGAATCCATCATACATCCATCAATCCATCAATCATCACCTAAAGCCATCCATCCATCCATCCATCCAGCAACAATCAAGCATCAAGCCATCCATCCATCCCATCATCCATCCCATCCATCCATCACTCCATACCATTCCATCCATCCATCCATCATCAATCCATCCATCATCCATCCATCCATCCATCCACCATCCATCCATCCATCCAATCCATCATCCATCATCCAATCCATCCAATCCATCCAAACCAAAATTACCTCATCAGCATCTCAGCACATACAAGTCCCATACATCCATCCATCATCAATCCATCAGCACAGAAATACATCCAGCGACATCCAATCCATCCATCCATCCATACATCCATCATCATCCACAAGCCATCATCATCTATCCATCATCCAGCCCATCAATCCAATCCATCCATCCATCCAATCCTCCGCCATCATGCCCATCATCCAAGCCATCCAATCCATCCATACCATCCCTCCATACATCATACCAGCTGCCATCCATCAATCCTCATCCATCCATCCATCATCCATCCATCAAGCCATCCAGCCATCATCAATCACATCCATAACAGTCACATATCATCATCCATCCAGCCATACAATCCAGCCATCAGACAGCCATCACCAGCCAACCATCATACCCATCCAGCCATTCTATCCAGCCACATCCATCCATCCATCCATACATTCCAGCACCATACATCCAGTCAATCCAGCCAGAAGCCATCATACATCAGCACAGCCATCAATCAATCCAGCCATCAATGCCTCCATCCATCCCAGCCACCAGCCAGCAGCAATCATCATAAATCCAGCCATCCAGCCATCCATCCATCCAGAAGCCAAGCCATACAGACCTGCCATCAGCAAGCCATCCAGCCATCCCATCCAGACAGCAATCCAGCCATACAGCCATCATCATCCTAGACATACAGCGCATACGATCCATCCATCCATCATCCACATCCATCCATCCATCAATCATCCATCCCTCCATCCAGCATCAGACAGCCATCCATGCCAGAATCACTCAAGCGCAGCCAATCCCATCATCAGTCCATCCATCCATCCATACATCCATCCATCAATCCACAATCCATCCGCAAGCCATCATCATAATCCAGCCATCCCATGCATCCATCCATGCCATAAATCATAAAGCCAGCCATCCCTCCATCCATAATCCCAGCCAGCTCATTCAATCCATCCATCCCATCAGCCAGCCATAAATCCATCCTCGTCCAGCCTCATCCATCCATCAGCCTGCAACTATCATCCATAATCCATCCCTCCACAATCCATCATCCATCAGCAGCCATCCAAGCCATCCACTTCCAATCCATCCATCCATAAATTCATGCATCCAGAGCCTCCAGCCATCTAAGCAGCATACCAGACCTCACCACGCATCCACCCATCAGCCATCCATCCATCATCAGTCACCATCGATCATCATCAACCCATCAGTCCATCCATCAGCCATCCATACAAGCCATCCATAATCCATGCAATCCGAATCCATCCATCATCCATCCATTCCATAGCCATTCCCATCCATCAGAAACCATCCCTCGCATCCATCATCCAATCCACCATCCGCCCTCGCGCCACCAGACATCCATCCAGCATCGATCAATCCATCCAGACATCATCCATACTCCATCCATTCATCATCCATCCTACATCCATCATCCATACATCCATCCACCATCCCATCCAGCAATTCCATCCAGCCATCCATCCATCCATCCATCCATCCATGCCATCATCCCATCCCATCCATCCATCATCCATCAAATCCAATCCACCACCATCATCGCATCCAGTCCATCCAGCCATCCCAGCCATCCATACCCAGCCATCCATCAATACATCATCCATCCATCAATCCAGCAGCCATCCATCCAGTCACCATGCAATACATAAATCCATCCAGATCCATCACATCCATCCATCATCCATCCATCCATCCATCCATCCAT
>JACBWV010000839.1:2240779-2293279 GCA_013435795.1 Chlamydomonas sp. ICE-L
CAATTAGACGAGTCCGAGAAGGTAGGTAGATATGGAGGTATAAATTTGCGGTCAGGATGAGGGTCGTGTAAGATGGGGAGGTCAGGAGGTAGGATGTTTGAGTATAGGTGTCAAGGAGGGTAGGGAGGAAGGGGATGTCAGGGATGGTTAGAGTATATGATAGGATGGTAGTCATGGATTTTAGGGATGATATGGGTAGGTCATGAATATTTGATATTTGGAGTGATATTATATGTCCGTGGCTGTTAGTGATATATGTATGTAGAGGAGTTCAGGGAGGTAGGTAGTATAGGGGCGTTTTCATTTATGGTAGTGAGGATAGGTAGGTTCAGGAGGGTATATAATCGTTGATGTCAGTAGGTGTGTAGATAGGGGAATTTCAGGGAGTGTAGGTATTATAGGGGAGGTCAGTGATGTTAGTGAGGATCATGTATGTTCATTTAAGGTATGATGATAGGGAAGTCATGAGGGTATGTTCGTGATTGAGCTACTTGAGTGCTTGGAGGTATGTATGAGGAGATCCCCTGTATTTAAGATCTGAGGGAGGCGCCAAGTTCTATATGGATTGTCGTATATTTACAAGGGCTCACTAGAAGCCTTTTAACTGTCTTACATCGCTTGTATAATCTATGGTTTCCCCTTGGTGATGCACAGGGACGAACTGGTAATTGATGACGGTGAACAGCCCAGAGTTGGCTGAAAAATATGTAACAATCTGATCAAATCCAAGATCTTAGCCCCCACTTTCTCTTACTGAGGTCTCTCATGGATGCACCACCAAGAATGTGCTTATTTGTAGAGACCGGCATACCATATGATTTTGGCCAAAGGTGGGTATGATATTATATGATATCATACAAATTGCATCATATGGTATTGTATGTAAATGGTTACTTTAGCCTAGTCAGACAGCCAGCATAATATGACAGAATATGATAATTATGGAATGAAACAATTGAGCCCCCCCCGCGAAAAAAAAATAGAATGAGTATGACTCATAATGCATATCATGTAGCCGTTCCTTACTTATTTGGCAATCTGAAGGCGGCAAACCCCCTTAAAGGCTGGAGCCATGTAACCAAGTTCAAGTTAAACTCATTTTACAACCGAATTTAACAAAAATCACTCACCAAGCTCATCCTCAAAGCTTCCCATCATATCATCACCTTCTTTTGCCGCCTCTTCTGCTGAAGCACCAGCCTTCTCTTTCAAATTTGGGGGGTCTTAGGCACCCTTTTTGCACCCTTACGGCACCTGTCCCCACCATATATTCCACCATATTGGCAGTAAAAGGGGTACCGCAGACCCCACCTCCCCTCCCCCACTCTCCCACCCCCCCCACCCACACCCCACCCACACACACCAAAAATGCAATGGTAACGCTCACCAAGCTCGTCCTCGAAGCTTCCCATCATATCATCAGCTTCATTTGCCACCTCCCTGCTAATCCAACCCAGCCCCCTCTTTCCACCCAATAACTAAAATAATTTGACAAGAAACGTCAAGTTAGATTATCTGCATAGCACGAAGTCGGGCCCTCGTGTTAACGATTTGTTGGGGTTCAGCTCACCAGTGTTTGTTCTTTTAACTGCCTTTCCTTTTTAAAGGTTATGCAAGTCCCTCTGGCCTATTTGGCCTACCCCTGGACTGTAACATACAAGCCTTTTGGCCTATTTGGCCTACCCCTGGCCTATCTGGCCTACCCCTGGCCTATTTGGCCTACACCTGGACTGTAACATACAAACATACAAGCCTTTTGGCCTATTTGGCCTACCCCTGGCCTACCTGCCCAGTCCGCCTGTGCCAAGACCCTGGCCGAGGGCCTAGCCTCCTGGACTGTACCATACAAGGCATACTATGCCTTCTGGCCTATTTTGGCCACAACGCCCATGGCGATTTGGCTACCCCTGGCCTATCTGGCCTACCCCTGGGCTATTTGGCCTACCCCTGGCCTATCTGGCTACCCCTGGACTGTATAAACACATTTAGTTAAATGGTGAAACAACAGTACGTCAATCAGTTCAGCTCATCAGTGCTTTTTCTTTTTAAGCCCTTCATATTACGGTTAGGCAAGTCCTTTTAGCCTAATTGGCCTACCCCTCGACTGTAACATACATGCATACATACGACATGTCAAGGTTACAATACCACACAGGATACAAATGCAAAAGCATAGTCCCAATGTAAAGATGCAACCCACGAGGTGCTCGAGGGAGTCTAGACTAGAGACGGCCCTACCCACTGCGGGGTAAAGGCTCAATAGGTAGGACCCAAAAAAAACAAAAAAAAAAAAAACAAAAAAAAACGCCCAAAAAACAAACGAAAAAAAAAAAAGAAAAACAACAAAGACCCCACCAATAAACACACAAACGAAACAACAAAAACAAAAACTACACCCAAGCCACAAAAAAAACAACAAGCAAAAAACTCACCAAAAAAAAAAAAAAACAAAAAAATAAAAACAAACAAACAAAAAAAAAAGGTGGTTTGGGGGGTGTGGGGTTGGGGGTGGGAGGTGGTTTGGGGTGGAGGGGGGGGCGGGGGGGTGATGTGTGGGGGTGTATTCGCGTGGGGGGGGGGTTGTGGTGGGGTTGTTGTTTGGGTTGTGTGGTTGTGGGTGTGGGTTGTGGGGTTGGTGGTGTGCGGCGTTTGGTTGTGGTGGGGGGGGGGTGGGGTGGGTGGGGGGGGTTTGGGGTGAGGGAGGGGGGGGGGGTGTGGTGGGGGGTGGGGTTTAGGTGCCGGAAAAAATTTACCAAAACTAAGGGGAAAAAAAAAAAAAAAAAAAAAAACAAAAAAAAAAAAAAAAAAAAAAAAAAAAGAAAAAAACGAAGGGGGGGGGGGGGGGGGGGGGGCGATTGGGGGGGGGTTGTGTGGGGGGGGGTGTGGGTGGTGGTGGGGGGGGGAGGAGGGGGGTGGGGGGGGGGTGGGGGGGGGTGGGGGGGGTGTGGGGGGGGGGGGGGGGGGGGGGGGGGGGGGGGGGGGGGGGGGGGGTGGTGCGGGGGGGGGGAGGGGTGGGGGTGGGGGGGGGTGGGGGGGGGGTGGGGGGGGTTGGGGGGGGATGGGGGGGGGAGGTTGGGTGGAGGTGGGGGGGGGGGGGTGGAAACACACAACAAAAAACAAAAAAATACAAAAAAAACAAAAAAAATAACAAAAACAAAAAAAGGGGGGGGGGGGGGGGGGGGGGGGGGGGGGGTGGGGGGGGGGGGGGGGGGGGGGGGGGGGGGGGGGGGGGGGTGGGTGGGGAGAAAAAGAAAAAGCAAAAAAAAAAAATCCCTAAAACAACACAACAACACCAACCAACACAAAATACACAAAAACATAAAAAAAAAACACCACGGATAAAAAAAATAAAAAAACAAACAATCGCCAAAACAAAACAACAAAACAAAAAACCAAAAAACACAAACACATACAAAAACCAAAAACAAAACCAACCAAAAACCAACACCACCAAAAAAAAAATCAAACTCACAAAAAAACCAAACAAAAAAAAAAACAAACACAACACAAAAAACACAACACAAAGTGGGTGCACCAATAGCAAAACCCACAAAACCTGTTTGATTTTTTTTTTTTTTGTTTTTAAAAAAAAAAAAATTTCGGGGGGGGGTGGGGGGGGGGGGGTGGGGTGGGGGGTGGGGGGGGGGGGGGGGTGGGCGGGGGGGGGGGGGGGAGGGGGGGGGGGGGGGGGGTGGGGGGGGGGGGGGGGGGGGGGGGGGGGGGGGGGGGGGGGGGGGCGGGGGGGGGGGGGGGGGGTGGGGGGGGGTGGGGGCGGGTTGGGGGGCGGGGGGGGGGGGTGGGGGGGGGGGGGGGCGGGGGGGGGGGTGGGGGGGGGGGGGGGGGGGGGGGGGGGGGGGCGGGGGGGGGGGGGTGGGCGGGGGGGGGGGGGGGGGGGGGGGGGGGGGGGGGGGTGGGGGGGGGGGGGGGGGGGGGGGGGGCGGGGTGGGGGGGGGGGGGGGGGGGGGGGGGAAAACAAACACACAAAAAACAAAAAAAAATAAACCAACAACAAAACAAACAAAAAAAAAAAAAAACAAACAACACAACACTTATGCACTGCAGGGTCTTCAAGGGTGAATGCAAAGCTGCCTCAAGATTGGGGGTATCCACTTCCATGGCGAGAGTCAACCCTTCAAATGGGGTCCGGGGGGGGTCCCAGGGGAAGGGGGGGGGGGGGGGGGGGAGGGGGGGGGGGGGGGGGGGGGGGTCCCACGGGGGTCATGGGGGTGCCATAAAAACACACATACAATCATACATGCATACATCTTGGAGAGCATCGGATAAAAGCAATACAAATACATGCGTACCTCTTGGAGAGCATCGGATGAAAGAAGTATAGATACATACGTACCTCTTGAGAGCATCGAATGCATGATGGAAAGCAATACAAATACATATGTACCTCTTGGAGCGCATGGAGAAAGCAAAAATACATATTACCTCTGGAGAAGCATGGATGAATTGAATGAAAGCAATACAAATACATATGTACCTTTGAGAAGCATGGTATGAAAGCAATACCAAATACATAGTTACCTCTTGAGAGCGTCGGGGCGGGCCTCTCAGGGGTTACCTCCAAATTTCGACATGACCACCAAGAAGAGCTGTTGATTTCTCCACGGTCCCGGGGGTCCTGGATTAACTTTTTGCGATAGCGGACGGCAAATACTTACACCCTTTGGAGAGCATCGGGTTAGGGATAGGATAGGGGACTGGCGGTCCTGATTACTATTTGAGGTAAGTGGAGGATACACATACACCCCATTACTCAGAGAGCATCGGAAACCTTCTAGGGTGCCTCCAAAGTTCTTGAATGATCGTTGAGAGAAGAGCGAGCTTTAACACGGTATGAATTAACAACTTCAGGTCGGCGAAATAAGGGATATAATATTGTATTTTTTTTTTACAAACCTCTTGGAGAGCACCGGATAGGGATCGGATGGCGGGACCCATGGATTAACTGCTTGAGGTAAGCTGGAGGATTCAAATACATCCATACCGGTACCTCTTGAGAGCATTGGATAGGAAAAGGACTGGCGATCCTGAACTAATTGAGGTAAGCTGGAGGAGGAAACAAACTCTTAGAGAGCATCGGATACCCTCTAGTGTACCCTCTAGTGTACCCTCTAGTGTACCTCTAGTGTACCCTCTAGTGTACCTTCAAGTTCTTGAAATGATCACCAGAGAAGAGCTGGCTTTCTCCACGGTCCTGGATTAACTACTTGAGGTAGGCGGAAGGATATAATATCTTAAACAAACCTCTTGGAGAGCATCAGATAGGGATAGGGACTGGTGGTCCTGGATTAACTACTGAAAATAGTTAGGCAGGAGGATACAAATATACAAATACCTCTTGGAAAGCATCGGATAGGGATAGGGACTGGCGGGTCCTGTGTTAACTACTTGAGATAGGCAGGAGGATACAAATACACAAATATCTCTGGAGAGCATCGGAAAGGAATAGGGACTGGCGGTCCTGTGTTAACTAGTTGATGTAGGCGGGAGAGGGATACAATTATACAAAGGCATGCATACCTCTTGGGAGCGCATGGATACCCTCTCGGGTATCCTCAAGTTCTTGAAATGTCATCAGAGACAGCGCGGGCGTTCTCATACACCTCTGCTAAGTCTGTTGTTGTGATGAACCCAAGTCATTAGGCATCGTGGCAGCACTGTTGGCCTCCTCGAATTTGAGCGAGTCCTGAGTGTATACATTACAGTACAGTACAGGAAGCCAGCAGCCCAGCCAGCCCAGGCCAGCCCAGCCCATGCCCAGCCCGCCCAGTCCCAGCCCAGCCCAGCCAGCCCCAGCCAGCCCAGTCCCAGCCCAGCCAGGCCCAATCCAGCCCAGCCAGCCCCTCCCCGGGCCAGGCCAGCCGCAAGCCCCGGCCCAGCCCAGCCCAGTTGCCCAGCTCCAGTCCCGGCCCATGGCCCAGCCCAGTCCCATCCCATCCCATCCAGCCCAGCCAGCCAGCCCAGCCATCCCATCCCATCCCCATCCATCCCGATCCCATCCCATCCCATCCCATCCCATCCCCCACCCTCCCTCCCATCCCATCCAGCCTCAGTGCATCCCATCCCTCCCCTCCCACCACCATACCATCCCATACCATCCCATACCCTCCCATCCCATCCCATACCATCCCATCCCATCCATCTTGCATCGCATCGGTCGCCTCGATCGCATCGGCATGCACGCATCGCATCGCATGCATTCGCATGATGCATTGCCTCGCATCGCTCGATGCGCACGAATCGCAGCGCATCGATCGCATCCGAATTCGCATCGCATCGCATCGCCATGCATCGATCGCTCGCATCGCATCGCATCGCATCGCATCGCATCGCATCGCATCGCATCGATCGCATCGATCGCTCGCATGCATCGCCTGCATCCATCGCTCGCCTCGATCGCCCATCCATCGGCATCGATCGCATCGCATCGCATCGCATCGCATCGCATCGCATCGCATTGCGTTGCATTGCATTGCATTGCATTGCATTGCATTGCATTGCATTGCATTGCATTACATTACATTACATTACATTACGGTACGTTCCTTGGCATCGTTGGCATCATATTTACCTCCTTGAATTTGAGCTTTCCGGGCCCCCCTAAATGACGATACTTATATGTTTCTCAGTTGTGGTGCAGGGTACTACAAAGCGCGCGCGGCAGCGCGATTTTGCGCACACTTTTTTAGCCCCACTGCGCGTTTTGCGCAGTTTTTTAAGCTCCCTGTGGACGCGGTGCGCAATTTTGCGCTTTTTGCACTACAAAGCGCTGACCAATTTGACGTTTGTGCGCTTTAAGCGCTGACCAATTTGACAAAATGTAGTACCCTGTTGTAGTGGTCATTATGCCATGCCACCGACTACACAACAAGTGCTTGATGTTCAGTTGGTGGCATGGAATTATGACCACCACGATATTCTCAGCTAACAAATGGTGGAAGACCCCCCCCCCCCCCCCCCCCCCCCCCCCCCCCCCCCCCCCCCCCCCCCAAACACACACACACGCAACTTCCCCTTGCATGCAGGCCCAAGCTTCTGTACACCGTCCCCGTTCACAACAACCCTACAGGCACCACAATGCCACTACCACCACCACACACACACGCATACAATTACAGACACATACATACACACACCCCTCCCCCCCCCCAATGTGTGGAGCTAGCTAGACTTGAATCAACAATGGCCTGCCTATGACAATGTAATATAATGTAATATTGCTCATAATGAGAATGGCCGGTGGGGCGTGGTGTTAAGGGAGCCCGTTTTACGGCGGCAGAGAACGGTCTGCTACTTTACCTGGACAAAGCGACCATGGCGGTTGACAGCGACCGTGAACACTAAAGCGCAACCGTAGGGATTCCAATCCCGCACGTTACATTGCTACAACAATTAGAACCACATCGCTGTGAGTGTGCGTCATCCTTGCTTTAATAAATCAGTAAGTAAATAAATTATTACAAGGCGTTAGGATGAGGGGGCAGTTCGATTGCTTGCACAGGGGCCAACCACCCTTGCTTTAATTGTCAGCTCCACTCAGCAGCTTCTGAAACATTCTCTGCCCCCCCCCCCCCCCCCCCCCCCCCCCCCCTCCCTGCGGATTAGAGGGGTTACGAACCCCTCCCGCAGGAGAGGGAGGTAAAATATGGTATAAAAAAGCTTCAGCCCCAGGTTTTATTTTCAAATCTGAAAGAGGGTTTTTTCTAGCTTTCCGGTTCTAGGCCTCCTCCCAGGACAACATCTCTATAGCTATTTCTGGGCGGCCCGAGTTGGGGGGTGCCGGGCTTCAACAGTTCATCCCTCCTTCTCCACACAGACCCCATTCTCGATGATGACGAAAAGTAAAGCATAAAAGGTTAGTTTTCTCACCCAAAAAGTTTTGTTGTTAGTTGTGAAACGAATTTCACCCCAAGAGTTGAGTCTCCCTATACACACCAGCGACACCGAGGATTCAAGTTGAATGGCATAGGATATTATATCTTACACAAACCTCTTGGAGAGCATCAGATCAGGATAGGGACTGGCGGTCCTGGATTAACTACTTGAGGTAGGCTGAAGGATATAATATCTTGCACAAACCTCTTGGAGAGCATCGGGAAGGGATAGAGACTGGCGGTCCTGGATTAACTACTTGAAATAGATATGCAGGAGGATACAAATACACAAATACCTCTTGGAGAGCATCGGGTAGGGATAGGGACTGGCGGTCCTGCATTAACTACTTGAGGTAGGCGGGAGTATACAAATACATACATACCGCTTGGAGAGCATCGGAAAACTTCTCGGGTACCTCAGTCCTTGAAATCATCATCAGAGAAGAGCTGGGCTTCCTCCGCGGTCCTGGATTAACTGCTTGAGGTAGGCGGAAGGAAATAATATCTTACACATACCTCTTGGAGAGCATTGGATAGGGATAGGGACTGGTGGTCCTGGATTAACTGCTGGTGTTAAGGGGGGCGATTCAAAAACATGCATTCCTTTTGGAGAGCATCGGATAGAGATAGGGACTGGCGGTCCTGGATTAAGAACTTGAGGTAGGCGGGAGGATATCATATCTTACACAAACCTCTTGGAGAGTATCAGATATGGATAGGGACTGGCGGTCCTGAATTAAGTAATTTAGGTAGGCAGGAGGAAACAAATACATACATACCTCTTGGAAAGCATTGGATACCTTCTCGGGTACCTCCAAGTTCTTGAAATGGTCATCAGAGAAGAGCTGGGCTTTCTCATACACCTCTGCAGTCTTTTCTGCTGAATCCTTTGTATTGTCATCGCTGGCAACACTCTTGGCCACCTTGAATTTGATAAGTCCCTGAATGTTGATACAGTCCATTGCATTACATCATATTAAATTACAATTCGTTATTTACATCGTTGGCATCATTTCTTGCCTCCTTGAATTTTACCTTTCAATAACCTTGCAATAAAGTTTATCGGCCCAAGCGGGCTCAAGGCTAAGTGGCCTAAGGGCCAAATATTTATTCCATTGTTTCCAGTAGTCCCAAAAGAGTACAGGTATATTTCAGTCGCTCTGATATTTTTTGGGGTAGTTCTGACAGGTGGTGAAAGGATTTTCACCCCAGGAGGTGGGTCTCCCGATACAAACCAGCGACACTGAAGATCCAGTTAGAATGGCGTTGCCAATTTTCCATACCTACAAAAGAGTGGACAGCGCATGTGCCCAGCCTGCAGATTCTAATCCAGGTCCCTTGAGCCTACCGTATGGCTACCCCTGATCTGTAACTAACAACCACATTACAACAAAGCTCGGCAGTGATGGTTAATACATGAGGTTGTTTGGGGTTCAGATCATCAGTGCTTTTTCTTTTTAAGCCCTTCCTACACGTTTGGGCAAGTCCCTTTAACTTATTTGGGCTACCCCTGGACTGCAACATACATACATGAGGTTACACCTACTAGGGTGAAAATCCTGTCAATAAAAACGAAAGTAATACGTGATTACGTGGTTCCCTGCACGGTTCCGCCTGTTATCCGCTGGCGGTGGTATGCTACCTGGTTTCTGAGGGTATCGCACTGGGGAGACTTGGAATTCGAAGGCGGTGAGCAGCCCAGAGTTGGCTGGAAAAACCTTGTACCGGTAACAATGAAATCCAATCCTAAAAGAAACGGTTTACGAAACTCACTGCATGATTTCTAGTGCATGGATATCCCGGTCTTGGAAGCCACGCCTTGGCAAGCTGCCTCCTGTTAATTGTCCTAGCTGCCATTGTTGCTCGAAGGGGGCTAAGCATAATTGATGATGAACTTATTTCGAAGAGATGGATGTTTCGATTCAATACGGTAAGGGTTGCTGATGTCCGAGGGAAATATTTCGAAAGAGATTCTGGTTAGGAAATGTACACGTGTGGTCAACGCAAAATTGTGAAGATAATAACAAGTGTGAGCTCACAGCACTAGATAGTTTCTTTCGATCCTATCAATGGGTGTCGGAGCAGAGGTTCCTAGGCATTAGGGGGGACTTCAGACGTTCGATGTGAAGATGGATTTACACGATCAAGGCGAAATAATAAAGCGTGCGAAGATAACATGAATACCAGCTCACAGCAATTGATATCGTAAACTCTGATATCCTATCAATGGTTTTTATTTTTTCATCCAAGCACACTCAGCTGAATGACGTGAGGCTGACTAGGATTCTCAAATTAAAGGGTTTCTAATGTGAGGCCTACATTTCACAGATCACCGTCTTAAAGATCCCGTCATCCAAATCATAAATAAATCCTACCATCAAGCGCCATTGAGGCGGAAGCAGTGTCGATGCTTAAAACCGTCCGCCAACGTTTAAATGTGTGTTAATTTGTTGCATGATATGCTAATCCCATGCTTTCAATGGGTGTGAAAGACGCCAATGACACGATGACAATGAAACGATGACAGTGACACTCTGAACTGATATGACCTAACACGCGGGTGCCGTACTGCCGTGTCTGAAATTGCCGTGCGCGGGGTGCAGCTGATGAACATAACATATTGACCGTCCTTATCGTTATCCAAAGCCGGTTGGCTTTGGGTTGTTATTTGTCGTGGGTTTGGGATGGCGTCTAGGATTTCTGTTTGGTGGGTCGATTCGCATTGGGTTGGCTGTGTGATGTGTGCGCTGTCGGTTTGATGAAGGCTCGACATTGGAGCCAGCCGAGCACAGGAAATCAGTGGCAACTAATTGTGCACCGACGCTGCTCCCTAGCACGAAGCTCAAAGCTGCGCAGGTCGAGGTTGCGCAGGTGTGCACGGTGCGGTTACCAACGTAGGATGGGTGTTAGTGATTCCTTTTGCAGCTTCGCAAGTCCGCACACCGAACGATTGGTATTAATAGCAAGTTAGTTTGGCAGATTCGGGGCTCGGAAATGCACGGTTTATCAATTGCACGGTTCGAAGGTTGTCATATTAGTAATTTGCATGTTCGCAAGTAGCAGATTCGCAATTTGCAGGTGATAGTAGTTGATGTGGGTCGGTCGCTTATGTGGCATTGTCAGAATGTCAGGTGGCGTGAGACGAAGGCCTCGGTCGACGCCGAACCCTTAGGTTTGGCGACATCGCACCCAGTGTAACCGGTGTAACAGTGGAGTCTCTGCTACATCGAGGGCGGTAGGGTGGCAATTCCACGCCCAAATCTGGTTATTTTCCCGATGTCTACTCCGAAGACCAGAACTCCAGAAGCAATTTATGAATTTATTTTGCCTCAACCAGTAAATCCTCACTTGAAAAAAAACTGTCAAGCTCCGGCGCTGTATGATATCCGCAGGTCTCGGGGTTGATTTTTGCTGATTATGTGACTTATTATATGACTAATAATATCCTTCTTTCTTGATTCCAACCCATATGTAGGGGGTGGAGCCTTGACCAGCTGGATGAAAGGTAGAGAAAGTCTTGTTCTTTAATCATGCTATATTTTACTACAGAACCAAGACAGGATCATCAAATCCTAGAGCTGACAATGATTTTAGTTGGGATGGGAGGAAAAACGCGAAGTACGGCGGCTGGATGTCCTCAGGTTAGGAATTATGGATGTGGAACGTAAACCTGTTAGGCAAAAAAAGCAGAACAACCTTCAAAGATACCTACTACACAAACTGATCAGCAACATGGCTTAGCCTAGCCTATATTTAAAATACCTTTACATCAGTGTACTACATTGTATCATTTGGGTAGCGCTTTTGCCGCAAATGCCTCCTTTTGGGTTGCGCATTTGACTCAACTGAAAACGAAAATCTGCATGCTGCGCCCAGAGGGGGGGGTTAGCAAATTGCGTCAATCGCGCAGGCATGAAGTCAAACCAAAACCTTAGCGCGCATGTAGGACCCTGCTTCACATTATTTGAAAATGGGAACATTTAGATGGAAGCGTCCTATGGTCCCGTGGAAAGATCAAGTGTTTGACTAATGTGATCTAGGTCAAATTCATGTAATGCTAGGGCATATAGGCGATGTAGCCATGGCATAGAGTGATACATGAAGCCGTGAGACCGGCAGGGTAACTACCTGCCGGATCCTAAGCTGTGCATCATGTGATTATTTTATGTAGCGAAGAAGTCCTTTTGCATGCGAAATGCAATTATC
Organism: Chlamydomonas sp. ICE-L; assembly: GCA_013435795.1. Lineage (NCBI taxonomy): Eukaryota > Viridiplantae > Chlorophyta > Chlorophyceae > Chlamydomonadales > Chlamydomonadaceae > Chlamydomonas > Chlamydomonas sp. ICE-L. Next base: position 2,252,875 of record JACBWV010000839.1, read on the forward strand.
CCAATCCGAGAGCAAAATGTTTCCTTTACATTATGTGATGTGCAACCCAGAGGTTGAAGGTCGTGAGATGTTGCCTTAGTTTATCAATGATACTGTACGGTAGTATGGAAATATTATAGCAAATACATTTTGTAAAGAAATTAAGAATGCTTTGCTTTGCTTTGATTATGTTACTGCCGAAGACGGTGAACAGCCATACAGGCTGGAGCCGTGTAACCAAGGTCAAGTTCAATTTGGAACTACAAGTATGAAAACTGCGCTGAAAACCGGGTAATGATACATTGTCATACCGAGCTCTGGCTGTATGGTATACCGGTAGTATTACCCAGCATCAGTCAGACTTGCATCTGCGGTTCGGTCCCTGGCTAGGTTCACCCATTTCAGACTTGCCGCCTTGGAAAGTTGGAAGAGGAAGAAGAAGAAGAAGTCGCGCGGCAGTCCAAGCGAACCCTAAAAAGTAGCCATTCTCCAGTATGTAAGGTGCATCTGTACATGCGAATGGGAGGGTTCCTTCAATCTCACGTCCTGCGGTAGCTCTTACAAATTTCCACTTTATATTGTCTTAGGCAGGCCATAGTTGAACCAAGACAAGACTGCTCCACAACATCCTGGGGGTATTTGAACCAGGGATGTTCTACACGCTGTGTGTTGCGTGACACATATTATAGATGGCCTGTTGCATCGCAGAGGGTGTAGGTGTGTCACAGACACAGATTTTGAAACTGGTTGCATCTCATGCTGCAGGTTTTGGAGCCCCCCAGAGGGGTTTGGGAGTCCCCCAGAACAACCCTGCTTATGATTATCATAAAAATCACAGGGTACAAGCTAAATAGCGATGATAATTACATGGAGGACCAAATACCAAATAACAGGGACCTGTAGAGGTCTGCAGATGGACACGAGACTCACATCATCATCATCACCATCATCATCATCAAGTCTTTAAAATGCCTAATCCACATATCTGGCTCCCTGTCTTCTGTGGAAATTGCACGAGGGGTACTTGGCATTTGAAGACGGTGAGCAGCCCAGAGTTGGCTGAAAAACCATGTAACAATCCAATCATCATCGCCATCATTAATCAACTCTCTCATAACTTCATGCGGGTGATAAAAGAGAACAGTACACAATCATTAAATGAACAATCCGTTTCGCAAGCATGTCATGTAGTACCCTGGTGCTGATCGTGTGGAGCTGGACTGGACGCAGCACCAGCCTGGGTAGGATGAAACCTGTTCAAATTTGAATTCAAATGCAGATCAGTATGCGCAGCTGGACTGGACGCAGCACCTGGCTGGGAAGGAGGAAACCTGTTCAAAATAGAATTAGAATGCAGCTGATCCAGCTGATCCAGCGTTGCATATGATCCCGGCTGTCCCACCTGCTGCAGGGCGTACACAGGCGGGGAGCCACTATGCATCATGTAGCTCGCCTGAGGGTGGCCTGCCATGGTCGTGTGGTACAGGCCAGGGTAGCCCTGCAAGGTCCTTTGAAGCTGGGGGGACTGTGATGGCGCAGTTTGGTAGCTGCCGAGAAGCTGGGGGGACTGTGAGGGCGCAGTTTGGTAGCTGCTGAGAAGCTGGGGGGACTGGGAGGGCGCAGTTTGGTAGCTGCCGAGAAGCTGGGGGGACTGGGAGGGCGCAGTTTGGTAGCTGCCGAGAAGCTGGGGGGACTGGGAGGGTGCATTTTGGTACCTGCCGAGAAGCTGGGGGGACTGGGAGGGCGCAAGGTAAGCCATCTGTGCTGCTTGGGGCTCTCCACGCCGTTGGGCTAGGATGGACATGAGCAGACTCCCTGGCCCATTGGGTTGTGAAGACTGCTGCTGCTGCTGCTGTTGTAGCCCAGATACCCCCGACCCGGCTTGAAGTCTCAACGCCTCGCTGTAGTCTGCATGAGAAACGGCGGCGGAGACTGGAGGCTGCTGCTGTAGACCACATGCCCCGGGCCCGGCTTCAAGTCTCAATGCTGGGTTGCAGTCTGCATCGGAAACGGCGCCGGAGACTGGAGGCTGCTGCTGCTGTCGTCCTTGTGCCCCAGACAAGGCTTGAAGTCTCAAGGCTTCGCTGTAGTCAGCATGGGAAACGGCACTGGACACTGCAAGCTGCTGCAAATTCGAATTCGAATTCGAATGCAGATCAGTTTGGGGCCCCCCTAGGCCCGGACTGGACGAGGCACATGCCTGTGATGGATGAAACCTGTTCAAATTCGAATTCGAATTCAGATCAGCTTGGGCCCCCCCTAGGCCCGGACTGGACGAGGCACCTGCCTGTGATGGATGAAGCCTGTTCAAATTCGAATTCGAATGCAGATCAGCTTGGGGTCCCCCTAAGCCTTGGGCTGACCCAATTCGATCAGCCAGGGAGGGGGGACCCAAGTCCTGAGCAGAGGGTGGATTCTGATGGGGCAGAGCATCCTGAGGGAGCCATCTAGCGCCGTTGGAACAAGCAGCTGAGGTTAGTGGGGGCCGAGAGCCATTCGAATTCCAACTTGAATCTAGCGGGGATGTCTCCCCAGTGCTCCCATGTAGTTGCGGGGTTGCCGTCGAGTGCGGTGGCCCTTCTGCCTGGCTGCTGCCAACCCCGTGGACCCTGTTGTGTACTGCATGAGGTACTGCAGCGGGATGTAGCAGCCCTTCTGCCTGACCACTGCTAACCCCGTTGGCCCCTTTGTGTACTGCATGAGGATCTGCAGCTGTATGTAGTAACTTCCTCAAATGCTCAAGTGGACGAATGCCCTGCCGCTCGGAGCCTACAGGCTGTTGTGACGATGAAGGGTGGCTTGGCTCCAGAGAGCCTGGTGGGGGTGATGGCGCTTGCTGATAGCCATGTTCTACTGAAGTCCATGGTTGTACTGATGCTTTCCAAGGGCTCTGCTCTGACGAGCCTAGTGGTGGTTGTAATGCTTGCGCATAGCTCTGCTCAGCAGACGTCCGTGGTGGTTGTGATGCTTGCTGATAGCTCTGTTCCAGAGAGCTCTGTGGTGGTGGTGATGCTAGCCCATAGTTCTGCTCAATAGATGTTTGTGGTGGTTGTGAGGCTTGCCCATAGCTGCGCTCAACAGACGTCAGTGGAGATTGTGATGCTTGCTGATAACTTTGTTCAAGAGAGCTGTGTGGTGGTTGCCCATAGCTGTGCTCAGCAGACGCCCATGGTCGTTGTGATGCTTGCTGATAGCTCTGTGGTGGTTCTGATGCTAGCCCATAGCTCTGCTCAACAGACATCTGTGGTGGTTGTGATGCTTGCTGATAGCTCAATTCCAGAGGGCTCTGGGGTTGCTGCCTGAGCTCAGCGTTCAGACGCTGCCCTGGGCTCTGGAGGGGCGGCCTGAGCTGGTGAGGATAGGGCTGTGCGGTGTTGTCTTTTGGCCAGCGACCATCTAGTGTTCCCTTGCGTCGGTGCCCTGCAACCCCCCCCACTTCTGTTGTTACGGTGCTTCGGTTCCCAGAAACTAGCCCAGGGCTGGAGTGTGCGGGGGATCTAGCCGAGCTGGTGGGGAGGTTGTGGGAGAGGTGAGGCAGGCGGGGTGATGGGGGCTTCTGAGATGCTGAGGCGGAGGGGGGAGGAGAGGGCCCGCGTGAAGCCTTCACAGGGATGATGGATGGCTGGTGGAGATGCCTTGGCGAGGGTGTTGGAAGGGAGGAGGTTGCTGGGGGAAGGGAGGTGGGAGCAGGGTCTGGTTTTATACCTCCCCCTGGCTGAAGGGCAACCAGGTGGGAGAGCTGGGGTGAGGAGGGGGGGCCTTGCCCTCCTCCTGGGGGGTGAAACTGAGCTTGGTGTGGGAGGAGTGAGTTCGAAGGAGATGCCAGCTGCAAGAATCCCTGTGGTTGTGATGAGGAAGGCCCTGGCTGAACTGATAGTCTAGGCGGCGCGGGTGGCCCTGGCTGAGCTAATGTCCCTAGCTGTGCTGATAGCCTAGCCGGTGCGGGTAGCCCTGGCTGTGCTGATAGCCTTGGCGGTGCGGGTAGCCCTGGCTGTGCTGATAGCCTGGGTGGCGCGGGTAGCCCTGGCTGTGCTGATAGCCTTGGTGGTGCGGGTAGCCCTAGCTGTGCTGATGGCCCTAGCTGTGCTGATAGCCTTGGTGGCGCGGGTAGCCCTAGCTGTGCTGATAGCCTTGGTGGCGCGGGCAGCCCTGGCTGTGCTGATGGCCCTAGCTGTGCTGATAGCCTTGGTGGCGCTGGTAGCCCTTGGTGTGCTGATGGCCCTGCCTGCGCTGACAGTTCTTGCAGACCACGGGACAGCGCTTGTGGCTGCACCGGAGGGGGTGCCAGTCTATTGGCTTGTTGTTGCAGATTGAAACCTGCTGATAGGCCTGGTTGTGCCGATGGCCCTGGCTGTCCTTGCTGTTGCAGTCGGGCTTGATGTTGCTGATTGAAAACAGCGGCCAGCTGCTTTAACAAGTCCATATTAACCTACACAAGAACGAATGGAGCGATGGGGGTGAGGGTTGGGTGCAGGGCTTTTCTTTCGGCTTTTCTGAGCAGCTTCTAGGCAGCTCCCCAAGTCAAAGACTGCGCTACAAACAAAAACAGCCTGACCGTTCTTATCAACCCGAGATAACCGGCCCATGTCACGGTTTCATGCGCCGGTGGCAAAGGCCAAAGGCATGGGCCGGTGGCATGGGCAAAAGGCATGGGCCGGTGGCATGGGCTGGTGGCATGGGCCGGTGGCATGGGCCGGTGGCATGGGCCGGTGGCATGGGCCGGTGGCATGGGCCAGTGGCATGGGCCTAAGGCATGGGCCGGTGGCATGGGCCAAAGGCATGGGCCGGTGGCATGGGCCAAAGGCATGGGCTGGTGGCATGGGCCGGTGGCATGGGCCTAAGGCATGGGCCGGTGGCATGGGCCGAACCCTGAGGTACTGGGGCTCCGCTCCCTGTGTAACCAGTGTAGCAGTGGAGACTCGGCTGTATTGAGGGCGGTAACAAAGGCCTCAGTTGACGCAGAACCCTTAGGTACTGGGGCTCAGCTCCCTGTGTAACCAGTGTAACAGTGGAGACTCTGCTGTCTTGAGGGCGGTAAAGAAGGCCTCGGTCGACACCGAACCCTTAGGTACTGGGGCTCAGCTCCCTGTGTAGCCAGTGCAAAAGTGGAATCTCTACTATATTGAGGGCGGTAACGAAGGCCTCAGTCTAAACTGAACCCTTAGGTACTGGGGCTCCGCTCCGTGTGTAACCAGTGTAACAGTGGAGACTCTGCTGTATTGAGGGCGGTAATTAAGGCCTCAGTTGACGCAGAACCCTTAGGTTCTGGGTCTCCGCTCCCTGTGTAACCAGTGTAACAGTGGAGACTCTGCTGTCTGGAGGGCGGTAACGAAGGCCTCAGTTGACGCAGAACCCTTTAGGTTCTGGGGCTCCGCTCCCTGTGTAACCAGTGTAACAGTGGAATCTCTACTATATTGAGGGCGCTAACGAAGGCCTCAGTCGACTCAACCCTTAGGTACTGGGGCTCAGCTCCCTGTGTAACCAGTGTAACAGTGGAGACTCTGCTGTATTGAGTGACGTAATATAAACGCCTGGTGGGGCGTGGTATTAAGGGAGCCACGTCTTAGGGCGGTAGAGAACGGGCTGCTACTTTACCTGGACAAAGCTACCATGGCAGTTGACAGCGACCGCGAACACTAACTCGTACCCGTAGGGATTCAACCCAGCACCTTCATGAGGGCGGTAATAATCAATACACAATCTGACACTTACCGCCTGATTGCTCGGCCCTGCTGGCTGTTTCGCCAGCGCCATGTTTGACTCTCCATTCGCCACCTGCCTGCTAGCTCCCACATTCGCATTGCCAGCCAGGCTTAGGTTCCCCCCAGTGGCAAGCTGGCTCAGCTCCTGCCCTGCCCCACTCCCACTCGCAGCATCCGGATTGGAGAGCTTAGACAGGGTGTTCAACGATGAGTGACCTCTCGCTCGCTTTGGAGCTCCTCGTGATTTGCTCTGCCTCGGACTGGGCGTGCCCTGGGGGCGTGTGGAGCCCTCAGAAGGGAAGTAAGCCAGCTGGGGCCTTGATCCTGTGGCAGGGTACAAGGTCAGGGTCAGGATCAGGGAGTCATTACTGGGGAGCCTAATTAAAGTGTTTAGCGATGAGTGACCTTGCGCTCGCTAGGGAGCTCCATGAGATTTGCTCTGCTTTGGACTGGGCGTGCCCTGGGGGCGTGTGGAGCCCTCAGAACGAAAGTAATCCAGCTGGGGCCTTGAACCTGTGGTAGGGTTCTAGGTCAGGGTCAGGGGGTCATGACTAGGGAGCCTAGACAAGGTGTGACCTCGCGCTCCTTGAGACCCCCCCCCCCCCCCCCCCCCCCCCCACACACACACACACCACTCACAAAAACCATGCCTCACCTGTGGCTGGAGTGATGAGAGGTGGCAAGGTCTCATCTATGGCGGCTGATACCAGAACCAAAAGTTCAAGTAAAAGCCGGAAAAATATATATATGTAGATATAGATAGATAGATACCGTACATGCCTGAAGTATTGGCAAATGTCATTTCCCCCCCAAAAGTGGGTATCAGAAAAGCGTGGCAAAACTAACTCGGCAAAGGGGTCTTGGGCTTTGACTGTCCCAAGCTCAGACTTGAAATCCAATTGGCAAAGGGTATTATGTTTTTGTTATATTTCCTTGTTACATGTTCCACCAAGTAATCTGCCCAAGCTTGCTCCAAAACCATGTAACAATTCAAATCAGGAGCGTTAAACTTGCTAGGGCTTAGTAGCCATCCAAATTGCCGGTTTGAGCCATGTAACCAAGTTCAAGGTCAAGTACATGTTTACGAAGTAGTCTGCCCAAGCTTGCTGAAAATAAAACCATGTAGCAATTCAAATCAGGAACATTTAACTTGCTAGGGCTTAGTAGACAGAGTACCATGGTAGCCGTAACTTGGCAAAGCCCAACCACCTGGAGTGGTCTCAAGCAGGATCCCTAATCTGGTCTGGCAAAGGGTCGTTTGCCAAACCGTTTGCCAATACTTAAGGCGCGTACGGTATATATATATACCCAGTATGTATCTGTACACACTATACAATTTATATATCAGATATCAATATTGAAACCTTACCTGTGGCTGGAGTGATGAGAGGTGGCAAGGTCCCATCTATGGCGGCTGATACCAGGGCCACCAGAAGCTCTGCGTCTTGAGACACGTCTGCGTCGGGCCCATTGAAGGCAATTGCATTGGCGGCTATGGTGCCGGCATCGTGCCTGTGGGTTAGGTGAGCGTGAGTGGTGGGGAGAAGGTGGGGGTGAGTGGTGGGGTGAGAATAATAATTACAGGATTGAGGTTGAGGTTGGGGTTCTATGGTTGCGATTGGGGAGAAGAAGAGCATCCAGATGCAAGTGAAGTACATTGAAGGTTGGTCCAACGGCAGCTATGGTGTCAGCATTGTGCTCGTGGGTTAGGTGAGGGTGGATGTGAGGTTGGGGTGGAGAAGAGCATCCAGAAGCAAGTTAAGTTCATTGAAGGTATGTCCATTGGCAGCTATGGTGTCAGCATCGTGCCTGTGGTTTAGGTGAGGGGGGGGGTGTGAGGTTGGGGTGGAGAAGAGCATCAAGAAGCAAGTGAAGTACATTGAAGGTATGTCCATTGGCAGCTATGGTGTCAGCATCGTGCCTGTGGTTAAGGTGAGGGGGGGTGTGAGGTTGGGGTGGAGAAGAGCATCAAGAAGCAAGTGAAGTACATTGAAGGTATGTTCATTGGCAGCTATGGTGTCAGCATCGTGCCTGTGGTTTAGGTGAGGGGGGGTGTGAGGTTGGGGTGGAGAAGAGCATCCAGAAGCAAGTTAAGTTCATTGAAGGCAGGTCCATCGGCAGCTATGGTGTCAGCATCGTGCCTGTGGGTTAGGTGAGGGTGGATGTGAGGTTGGGGAGGAGAAGAGCATCCAGAAGCAAGTGAAGTACATTGAAGGTATGTCCATTGGCAGCTATGGTGTCAGCATCGTGCCCGTGGGTTAGGTGAGGGGGGGGGTGCGGTTGGGGTGGAGAAGAGCATCCAGAAGCAAGTGAAGTACATTGAAGGTGTGTCCATTGGCAGCTATGGTGTCAGCATCGTGCCCGTGGGTTAGGTGAGGGGGGGGGTGCGGTTGGGGTGGAGAAGAGCATCCAGAAGCAAGTGAAGTACATTGAAGGTATGTCCATCGGCAGCTATGGTGTCAGCATCGTGCCTGTGAGTTAGGTGAGGGTGGATGTGAGGTTGGGGAGGAGAAGAGCATCCAGAAGCAAGTGAAGTACATTGAAGGTATGTCCATTGGCAGCTATGGTGTCAGCATCGTGCCCGTGGGTTAGGTGAGGGGGGGGGGGTGCGGTTGGGGTGGAGAAGAGCATCCAGAAGCAAGTGAAGTACATTGAAGGTATGTCCATTGGCAGCTATGGTGTCAGCATCGTGCCCGTGGGTTAGGTGAGGGGGGGGGGTGCGGTTGGGGTGGAGAAGAGCATCCAGAAGCAAGTGAAGTACATTGAAGGTATGTCCATTGGCAGCTATGGTGTCAGCATCGTGCCTGTGGGTTAGGTGAGGGTGGATGTGAGGTTGGGGAGGAGAAGAGCATCCAGAAGCAAGTGAAGTACATTGAAGGTATGTCCATTGGCAGCTATGGTGTCAGCATCGTGCCCGTGGGTTAGGTGAGGGGGGGGGTGCGGTTGGGGTGGAGAAGAGCATCCAGAAGCAAGTGAAGTACATTGAAGGTATGTCCATTGGCAGCTATGGTGTCAGCATCGTGCCTGTGGGTTAGGTGAGGGTGGATGTGAGGTTGGGGAGGAGAAGAGCATCCAGAAGCAAGTGAAGTACATTGAAGGTATGTCCATTGGCAGCTATGGTGTCAGCATCGTGCCCGTGGGTTAGGTGAGGGGGGGGGGGGGGGGGGCGGTTGGGGTGGAGAAGAGCATCCAGAAGCAAGTTAAGTTCATTGAAGGCAGGTCCATTGGCAGCTATGGTGCAGGCATCGTGCCTGTGGGTGAGGGTGAGGTTGGGAGGTTGCGGTGAGAATAATAATTACTGTAGTTTGCATCTGTCCAGAAGCAAGTTAAGTTCATTGAAGGCAGCTGTATTGGCAGTTATGGTGCCAGCATCGTGCCTGTAGGTGAGGTTGAGGTTGGGGTAAAGAAGAGCATCCAAAAGCAAGTTAAGTCTATTAAAGGCAGCTGCATCGGAAGCTTTGTTGCCAGCATTGTGCCTTCAGGTGAGGTTGAGGTTGGGGTAAAGAAGAGCATCCAAAAGCAAGTGAAGTTGATTGAAAGCAGCTGCATCAGCTACTATGGTGCCAGCATCGTGCCTGTAGGTAAGGCAGTAACCTTTGCCCACACGCGGGGAAGGCTACGCCAGCTCACCCCATCCCTTGCCCCCACCCTACCCAAGTTTTGTTTTAGCGATGTAACGCTAATAGCAATAAAAGCCATTGCTATCGAGATTGGCATAGCGATGAAAGCGATTCAAGCGACGCAGCTTGATCTGGCCCTAGAGTCCTAGTAGGGCCTACCCTGTAGTTCACTTACTTGATCGCTTCCCCTGTGCGGTAGTAGCCCGAGCCCACTCGCGCCCGGAGCGTGGCTACTGACAGCGGAAGAGGGCAGCGGGCATTGTACGCCACCTTGCCTGATTTCCCATCAGATCTGGGGAACGTTGCGTTAGCTGCTGGGGTTGTCCTCAGCTCAGAGAAGCGTCCAGAGTCTTCAGCCAGGTTCAGAGCAGCCTCCACAGCCAAGACCTGAGCATTGGGTTGTGTGATTGTCTGTGTCTGTCTGTGTTTGGAAGTGTTTGGATATGCCTGTCTGTGTTTGGATATGCTTGTCTACGTTTCAAAGTGTTTGGGTGCGTTTGGATGCGTTTCTATATACCCAAAGTGAGTACCCACTTGCCCACCCATCACAACAGACACACTTTCCTAGCCACAACAGACACACTTTCCTACCCACCACAACAGACACACTTGCAAACTTACCTTGCCAGCATCAAGCAGTGGGTACGAGCGAGTCATATTCTCTACAGTCTTCGTTGCCTTGCCCCAGGTCACATAACCTATATACTCAAAGGGAGTACTCCTCTTACCCGAAGGTAATACCCACCACAACAGACAAACTCGCAAACATACCTTGCCAGCATCAAGCAGTGGGTACGAGCGAGTCACATCTCGATAGTCTTCGTCACCTTGCCCCGGGTCACAAAACATATATATTCAGAGGGAGTACCCCCCTTACACCCCTTACCCACCCAGCATATCATACACACTTTCCCACCCACCACAACAGACATGCTTGCAAACTTACCTTGCCGGCATCAAGCAGTGGGTACGAGCGAGTCACATCTTCGATAGTCTTGGTCGCCTCGAACAGCTCCCAGGGGCTGAGATACGCATCCGACTGGCTGTCCGGCCCGAGGTCATAGAACCTGTATCCAAAGGGCTTCTGTCCATACCATTGAACTCCATATTTGCCCCACTGTATTTGGCTATGTGAGTCCAGCTGTGAGGAGTCAGGAGCGGAGCTGGAGGAAGCCACATCCATGTTGCTGCCGCCTCTTGGGTTGGTGCGAGGCGCAGAGGAGCGCTGTTGGCGGCCAGACTTGGCGGGGGCTTGAGCAGCTAGCTTCTCCACCACTTTGACAATCACCCCCGGCAGCCACTTGCCGACAGTCTTCTCCTCGTTTCCACTCGGCTGAAAGTGGAGTGGAGTGAAGTGGAGTGATGGGGAAATAAGAGAAGTGATGTGGAGTGATGGGGAAATAAGAGAAGTGATGTGGAGTGTAAATAAGTGAAGTGATGTGAAGTGAAGTGGTGTGAAGTGGAAGGAAGTAGTGTGAAGTGAAGTGGACGTGAGTGGTTAGCTTCTCCACCACTTTGAGAATCACCCCAGGGAGCCACTTGCCTAAGGTCTTCTCCTTGTTCCCGCTCGGCTGAAAGCGGAGTGGAGTGATGGGGAAATAAGAGAAGTGATGTGGAGTGGAGATAAGTGAAGTGATGCAAAGTGAAGTGATGTGAAGTGGAGGGAAGTGATGTGAAGTGGAGTGATGTGATGTGAAGTGGAGGGAAGTGATGTGAAGTGGAGGGAAGTGATGTGAAGTGGAGGGAAGTGATGTGAGGTGGAGGGAAGTGATGTGAAGTGGAGGGAAGTAATGTGATGTGATGTGATGTGAAGTGGAGGGAAGTGATGTGAAGTGGAGGGAAGTGATGTGAAGTGGAGGGAAGTAATGTGAGGTGATGTGATGTGAAGTGGACGTGAGTGGCTAGCTTCTCCACCACTTTGACGATCACCCCGGGGAGCCACTTGCCTACAGTCTTCTCCTTGTTCCCGCTCGGCTGAAAGCGGAGTGGAGTGATGGGGAAATAAGAGAAGTGATGTGGAGTGGAGATAAGTGAAGTGATGCGAAGTGAAGTGATGTGAAGTGGAGGGAAGTGATGTGAAGTGGAGTGATGTGATGTGAAGTGGAGGGAAGTGATGTGAAGTGGAGGGAAGTGATATGAAGTGGAGGGAAGTGATGTGAAGTGGAGGGAAGTGATGTGAAGTGGAGGGAAGTAATGTGAGGTGATGTGATGTGAAGTGGACGTGAGTGGTTAGCTTCTCCACCACTTTGAGAATCACCCCGGGGAGCCACTTGCCTAAGGTCTTCTCCTTGTTCCCGCTCGGCTGAAAGCGGAGTGGAGTGATGGGGAAATAAGAGAAGTGATGTGGAGTGGAAATAAGTGAAGTGATGTGATGTGGAGTGATGTGAAGTGGAGGGAAGTAATGTGAAGTGATGCGATGTGAAGTGGACGTGAGTGGCTAGCTTCTCCACCACTTTGAGAATCACCCCGGGGAGCCACTTGCCTACTGTCTCCTCATTGCCGCTAGGCTGAAAGTGCAGTGGAGTGAAGTGAAGTGATGTGGGATGATTTGGAGTGAGGTGAAGTGGAGTGCGGAGAATTGCAGGTCAGTCGAGTCAAATCCAGGTCAAGTCAGTTAAGGGTGAGCAGTGAGTAAGGCCGGATGAGTGGCTGCACACATGTGTGGTGTGGTGAAGCCCGTTTCAGTGATACGATTGGTCTAGTGGTACACCAAATCGCTGAAACAAAGCGGGGTCGGGGGTTTGATTCCCCCTACGGGCACCCTGAGCGTTGCAGGTCGTTGTCAACCGCGATGGTAGCTAGTCCAGTTGAGGTGGTAGACCATTCTCTGCATGCGTACGACGGGTTCCCTTAATACCACGCCCCACCAGACGTTATCATAACTTTGGTGCAGTGAGCTGGGGTGAGTGGGGCAGCAAGCGAGGACGCACCTGAAAGCTCTTGAAAGTGTCCCCGATCTCCCAACAATGGGTGAGAGCGGAGTAGAAGCTGATCGCTAGCACCACAAACTCAGCATGGCCGTAAATGGGGTGGGGAAGCTCGACATCAATACGCTGTCCGCAGAGGCCAGAGAGAGGATCGCTCAATTCCATGTGCAAACTACAGAGAGCAGGGATACAGGAGTAAATTGAGTCAAAGGGTGGGTGACGGGTGGGGGCGGATGACGGGTGAGTGAAGTAGGGTGGGTGAGGCATTGGAGCTCAACTTCAAAACGTTATGTACAGTATCCCAAGAGTGCACCACTCAATTCCAGATGCAAACTACAGAGAGCAAGGATGCATGAGTGTACTTGAGTCAAAGGGTGGGTGAAGGGTGGGGGTGGAGGAAGGGTGGGGGCGGATGACGGGTGAGTGAAGTAGGGTGGGTGAGGCATTGGAGCTCAACTTCAAAACGTTATCTACAGTATCCTGAGAGTGCACCACTCAATTCCAGATGCAAACTACGGAGAGCCGGGATGCAGGAGTGTACTTGAGTCAAAGGGTGGGTGAAGGGTGGGGGCGGAGGAATGGTAGGGGTGGAGGAAGGGTGGTCGAGGATGAGGGGTGAGTGAAGTAGGGTGGGTGAGGCGTTGGAGCTCAACTTCAAAACGATTTCTACAGTATCCCGAGAGTGCACCACTCAATTCCAGATGCAAACTACAGGGAGCCGAGAGACAGGAGTGTATAGAGTCAAAGGGTGGGTGAAGGGTGGGGGTGGAGGAAGGGTGAGTGAAGTAGGGTTGGTGAGGATGAGGGGTGAGTGAAGTAGGGTTGGTGAGGATGAGGGGTGAGTGAAGTAGGGTGGGTGAGGATGAGGGGTGAGTGAAGTAGGGTGGGTGAGGCATTGAAGCTCAACTTCAAAACGTTATCTACAGATGCCTGAGAGTGCACCACTCAATTCCAGATGCAACCTACAGAGAGCAGGGATGCAGGAGTAAATTGAGTCAAAGGGTGTGTGAAGGGTGGGGGTGGAGGAAGGGTGAGTAAAGTAGAGTGGCTGAGGCATTGCAGCTCAACTTCAAAACGTAAACTACAGTATCCCAAGAGTGCACCACTCAATTCCAGATGCAAACTACAGAGAACAGGGATGCAGGAGTGTACTTGAGTCAAAGGGTGGGTGAAGGGTGGGGGTGGAGGAAGGGTGAGTAAAGTAGGGTACGTGAGGCGTTGAAGCTCAACTTCAAAATGTTATCTTCGGTATCCCAAGAGTGCACCACTCAATTCCAGATGCAAACTACAGAGAGCAGGGATGCAGGAGTAAATTGAGTCAAAGGGTGGGTGACGGGTGGGGGAGGAGGAAGGGTGAGTGAAGTAGGGTGGGTGAGGCATTGGAGCTCAACTTCAAAACGTTATCTACAGTATCCTGAGAGTGCACCACTCAATTCCAGATGCAAACTACAGAGAGCAAGGAGGCAGGAGTGTACTCGAGTCAAAGGGTGGGTGAAGGGTGGGGGTGGAGGAAGGGTGAGTAAAGTAGAGTGGCTGAGGCATTGCAGCTCAACTTCAAAACGTAAACTACAGTATCCCAAGAGTGCACCACTCAATTCCAGATGCAAATTACAGAGAGCAAGGAGGCAGGAGTATACTTGAGTCAAAGGGTGGGGGTGGAGGAAGGGTGAGTGAAGTAGGGTGGGTGAGGCGTTGAAGCTCAACTTCAAAACGTTATCTTCGGTATCCCAAGAGTGCACCACTCAATTCCAGATGCAAACTACTGGGAGCAGAGGGACAGGAGCGTATAGGTATAAAAGCAAAAACGACACTAGCGTGGGTCGACTGGTGCACAGTTACACATGGGTTGGCAGCTTGGGCAACACGTACAAGCCCACTTGCTGAAAGAACAAAAGCATTCCCACACGTCCGCACTGGTATTTTCACCATGTAACAAAGTTCAAGCTTAAGGACTTGCTCAACACATACACACTCACACACACAGGTTGGCCGTCATCGGGCTTGAAAGCACATCGAATGGTGGCAAGGTGAAGCTGCAATACAGACTTGCTCACACGCACACACACATGGATACACTGCCACCCGGACTTGCTCACACACACACAAAGGTTGACAGTTTTGCCAACACGGCCCACTTGCTGCACAAACAAAAGCATCCCCACGGAGCTCTGCTGATAATCACACACGCGCACACCTATGTAGGTAGGCAAGGCGGTCAAATTCAATGAAATACTGTACATCCACAACTTAACATGGCTTTGCAGGCCACAGCAGGTGCAAACACCCGCCCACACCCATACAAGCACCCCCACACCCACCCCCCCCCCCCCCCACACACACAAACAAACACCCACACAGATCCCCCCCCCCCCACACACACCCACCCACCCACCCACCCACACAAAACACCCACCCATACTGACACACCCACAGAGACACACGCACTAACACCCACACAGACACACCCACACCCACAGAGACACACCCACAAACAAACACGTGCTTACCTAGCGTAAGTGAGGCCGTCAAATCCAATGAAGTATTGTACATCCACAACTCGACATGGCTCGGCAGGCCGCATCCGGACCCTCTTCGAGCGGTACAGTTTGTCACGAGGGGTTTTCATGCTGGGGTCCTGGAAGAGTTGCAAGAACTGGGCATGGCCTTCCTCTATGTAAACAACAGCATCACCACACTGCGGGGTGTAGGGTGACACTCCACTGGCCGAGGCCTGCGGATATGAACACAGTGGGTGGTGTTTCTGTACATGGTCAGCCAGATATGATGAGCGGTGCAGGATCATACAGCGACCATTGCCTAGCTCTCAATCTAGCCCAGCATGCAGACACCCAGCAGCATCACCACACTGCGGGGTGTAGGGTGACACTCCACTGGCCGAGGCCTGCGGATATGAACACAGTGGGTGGTGTTTCTGTACATGGTCAGCCAGATATGATGAGCGGTGCAGGATCATACAGCGACCATTGCCTAGCTCTCAATCTAGCCCAGCATGCAGACACCCAGCAGCATCACCACACTGCGGGGTGTAGGGTGACACTCCACTGGCCGAGGCCTGCGGATATGAACACAGTGGGTGGTGTTTCTGTACATGGTCAGCAAGATATGATGAGCGGTGCAGGATCATACAGCGACCATTGCCTAGCTCTCAATCTAGCCCAGCATGCAGACACCCAGCAGCATCACCACACTGCGGGGTGTAGGGTGACACTCCACTGGCCGAGGCCCGCGGATATGAACACAGTGGGTGGTGTTTCTGTACATGGTCAGCCAGATATGATGAGCGGTGCAGGATCATACAGCGACCATTGCCTAGCTCTCAATCTAGCCCAGCATGCAGACACCCAGCAGCATCGCCACACTGCGGGGTGTAGGGTGACACTCCACTGGCCGAGGCCCGCGGATATGAAAACAGTAATGGTATTTCAGTGGGTAGACACATGCACAGTGGGTATAGTGGCACTTGGGACCTAACAGGTTCAAAAGTTGCGAAAGCTTTATATAGCAGAAAACTTCTCTGGCGGAAATGTACACAGTGAGTGGTATTTCAGTCCATGGGTAGCTAAAGAAATGATAACGCCTCGTGGGGCGTGGTACTAAGGAAAACCCGTTTTACTGCGGTAGATAATGGGCTGCTACTTTCCCTTGGTAGACACCGGCTGCCTAGCAAGCGAACCCCACCCTGGCTCCTCCCCTTGCACAGCCATGGAGTGCACCTGCTGCGCCACCTATTTAAATGGTAAAAAATAAATCTTGATTGTACTTGCCTGCAACCACTCATAGTGGTGTGCTGGCCGGGCCTTGTTAGACACCGGCTCCCTAGCAAGGGAGCCCACCCAGGCTCTTCCTCTTGCACAGCCGTGTAGTGCACCTGGAAGCTGCTGCGCTACCTATTTAGATGATACATAACATATATATAGCCTGCTTGTACTTGCCTGCAACCACTCATGGCAGTGTGCTAGCCGTGCCTTGTTGGACACCGGCTGCCTAGCAAGGGAGCCCACCCAGGCTCTTCCTCTTGCACAGCCGTGTAGTGCACCTGGAAGCTGCTGCGCTACCTATTTAGATGATACATAACATATATATAGCCTGCTTGTACTTGCCTGCAACCACTCATAGTGGTGTGCTGGCCGGGCCTTGTTAGACACCGGCTCCCTAGCAAGGGAGCCCACCCAGGCTCTTCCTCTTGCACAGCCGTGTAGTGCACCTGGAAGCTGCTGCGCTACCTATTTAGATGATACATAACATATATATAGCCTGCTTGTACTTGCCTGCAACCACTCATGGCAGTGTGCTAGCCGTGCCTTGTTGGACACCGGCTGCCTAGCAAGGGAGCCCACCCAGGCTCTTCCTCTTGCACAGCCGTGTAGTGCACCTGGAAGCTGCTGCGCTACCTATTTAGATGATACATAACATATATATAGCCTGCTTGTACTTGCCTGCAACCACTCATAGCAGTGTGCTAGCCGTGCCTTGTTGGACACCGGCTGCCTAGCAAGGGAGCCCACCCAGGCTCTTCCTCTTGCACAGCCGTGTAGTGCACCTGGAAGCTGCTGCGCCACCTATTTAGATGGTAAATAACATATGTCTAGTCTGCTTGTACTTGCCTGCAACCACTCATGGCAGTGTGCTGGCCGGGCCTTGTTGGACACCGGCTGCCTAGCAAGCGAACCCCACCCAGGCTCTTCCTCTTGCACAACCGTGGCGTTGGCCTGCGAGCGGTTGCGCCTCCTGTTTGCATTTTTCTGGCGCCGTTTATCGGCCTCCCGACGCTTGCTGCGCCGCCTGTCGTTCTCATCCTCCTCCGAGTCCTCACTGAGACCAGAGAGGTCGGAGGTAGCTGGCGTTGTGGACTTTGAGCTGGGCAGTTCGTCGTCAAAGTCGGGCGCTGGGGCCCCACGCAAGCGCGTGGAGGAGCGCCTGGAGGCAGAGGTGCCACCTGAGGGAGAAAGGGAGTGGGAGATAGCTATATGTCTGTCTGTATATTACAGTCCTGGGGTAGGCCAAATAGGCTTACCCCTGAGGGACTTACCCAACCGTGATAGGAAGGGCTTAAAAATAAAGAAACATTGGTGAACTGAACCCCAAACATTCGTGATACATATATATATATACATATATATACATAGAGAGAGAGAGCGCTAGATAGATATAGAGAGTAAGAGCTCCTGGAGGCAGAGGTGCCACCTGAGAGAGAGAAAGGGAGTGGGAGATAGCTATTATGTATGTATGCATGTATGTATGTATGTATGTATGAATGTATGTATTCATGTCTGTCTGCCTGTCTGTATATATGTTACAGTCCAGGGGTAGGCCAAATAGGCTAAAGGGATTTGCCCAACCATGATAGGAAGAGCTTAAAAGTAACTGAACCCCGAACAATCATCATATACATATATGGTATACATATATATATATAGAGAGAGAGAATGAGAGAGCGTTAGATAGATATAGAGTGAGTGAGAGCGCCTGGAAGCTGAGGTGCCACCTGCAAGGGAGGCAAGAATGACTGGGGTAAGACGAGGGAGAGGGACAGAGAGAAGGAGAGAGGAAGGAAGAGAGGAAGAGGGGGAGGGGGAGGAAGAGAGGGAGAGGGAGGAAGAGAGGGAGAAGGAGAAAGAGAGGGAGAGGGGGGAAGAAAGAGGGAGGGAGATATGGATAGATAGATAGATATAGATACTGGGAGAGAATTAATAATGCATTGCAAGCAGAGGTGCCATCTGTAAGGGAGGGGAGAATGACTGAGGTATGATGAGGGACAGGGACAAAGAGAAGGAGAGAGGGAGGAAGAGCGAGGAAGAGGGAGGAAGAGAGGGGGATGGGGGAAGAGAGGGGGAGGGAGATATAGATAGATAGATATAGATACTGGGAGAGAATTAATAATGCATCGCAAGCAGAGGTGCCACCTGCAATGGAGGGAAGAATGACTGAGGTATGATGAGGGACATGGACAGAGAGAAGGAGAGAGGGAGGAAGAGGGAGAGGGATGAAGAGGGGGAGATGGGGGAAGAGAGGGGGAGGGAGATATAGGTAGATAGATAGATAGATAGATAAAGTGACTGGGAGAGAATAAATAATGCATCACAAGTAGAGGTGCCACCTGCAAGGGAGGGAAGAATGACTGAGGTATGATGAGGGAGAGGGACAGAGAGAAGGAGATAGGGAGGAAGAGAGGGAGAGGGAGGAAGAGAGGGAGATGGGGGAAGAGAGGGTGGGGGAGATCTTGATAGATAGGTATACAGACTGGGAGAGAATAAAGAATGCATTGCAAGCAGAGGTACCACCTGCAAGGGAGGGGAGAATGACTGAGGTATGATGAGGGACAGGGACAGAGAGAAGGAGAGAGGGAGGAAGAGCGAGGAAGAGGGAGGAAGAGAGGGGGATAGGGGAAGAGAGGGGGAGGGAGATATAGATAGATAGATATAGATACTGGGAAAGAATTAATAATGCATCGCAAGCAGATGTGCCACCTGCAAGAGAGGGAAGAATGACTGAGGTATGATGAGGGACATGGACAGAGAGAAGGAGAGAGGGAGGAAGAGGGAGAGGGATGAAGAGGGGGAGATGGGGGAAGAGAGGGGGAGGGAGATATAGGTAGATAGATAGATAGATAGATAGATAGATAGATAGATAAAGTGACTGGGAGAGAATAAATAATGCATCACAAGTAGAGGTGCCACCTGCAAGGGAGGGAAGAATGACTGAGGTATGATGAGGGACAGGGACAGAGTAAAGGAGAGAGGGAGGAAGAGAGGGAGAGGGAGGAAGAGAGGGAGATGGGGGAAGAGGGGGGGAGGGAGATCTAGATAGATAGATATAGAGATTGGGAGAGAATAAATAATGCATTGCAAGCAGTGGTACCACCTGCAAGGGAGGGAAGAATGAATGAGGTAATGAGGGACAGGGACAGAGAGAAGGAGAGAGGGAGGAAGAGAGGAAGAGGGAGAGGGAGGAAGAGCGAGGAAGAGGGGGAGAGGGAGAGGGGGGAAGGGAGGGTGAGGGAGATATAGATAGATAGGTATAGAGACTGGGAGAGAATAAAGAACGCATTGCAAGCAGAGGTGCCATCTGTAAGGGAGGGAAGACTGACTGAGGTAATGAGGGAGAGGAAGGAAGAGGGGGAGATGGGGGAAGAAAGGGGGAGGGAGATATGGATAGATAGATAGATAGATAGATAAAGAGACTGGGAGAGAATAAATAATGCATCACAAGTAGAGGTGCCACCTGCAAGGGAGGGAAGAATGACTGAGGTATGATGAGGGAGAGGGACAGAGAGAAAGAGAGAGGGAGGAAGAGAGGGAGATGGGGGAAGAGAGGGTGAGGGAGATCTAGATAGATAGGTATAGAGACTGGGAGAGAATAAAGAATGCATTGCAAGCAGAGGTGCCACCTGCAAGGGAGGGGATAATGACTGAGGTAATGAGGGAGAGGGACAGAGAGAAGGAGAGAGGGAGGAAGAGCGAGGAAGAGGGAGGAAGAGAGGGAGATGGGGGAAGAGAGGGGGAGGGAGATATAGATAGATAGATATAGATACTGGGAGAGAATTAATAATGCATCGCAAGCAGAGGTGCCACCTGCAAGGGAGGGAAGAATGACTGAGGTATGATGAGGGAGGGGGACAGAGAGAAGAAGAGAGGAGAGGGAGGAAGAGAGAGGGAGAGGGAGGAAGAGAGGGAGAGGGAGGAAGAGAGGGGGAGGGAGATATAGATAGATAGATAGATATAGAGACTGGGAGAGAATAAAGGATGCATTGCAAGCAGAGGTGACACCTGCAAGGGAGGGAGATGGAGGAAGAAAGGGGGAGGGAGATATAGATAGATATATAGATAGATAAAGAGACTGGGAGAGAATAAATAATGCATCACAAGCAGAGGTGCTACCTGCAAGGGAGGGGAGAATGACTGAGGTAATGAGGGACAGGGACAGAGAGAAGGAGAGAGGGGAGGACGAGGAGCAGGGAGACAAGAGAGGGGAGGGAGGAAGAAGGGAGAGGGAGGAAGAGGGAGGGAGAGTCAAGGTAAGAGGAGGGAGAGAGGGAGAGGGAGGAAGAGGGAGAGGGAGGAAGAGGGAGAGGGAGGGAGAGGGAGAGGGAGGAAGAGGGAGAGGGAGGGAGAGGGGGAGAGGGAGGAAGAGGGGGAGAGGGAGGAAGAGGGAGAGGGAGGAAGAGGGAGAGGGAGGAAGAGAGGGAGAGGGAGGAAGAGGGAGGAAGAGGGAGAGGGAGGAAGAGGGAGGAAGAGAGGGAGAGGGAGGGAGAGGGAGGGAGAGAGGGGGAGGGGGATATAGATAGATGGATATAGAGACTGGGAGAGAATAAAGGATGCATTGCAAGCAGAGGTGACACCTGCAAGGGAGGCAAACATTAGAGGCAATGTGTGTGTGTGTGTGTGTGGGGGGGGGGGGTTAGAAGGAACTCACCACGCCTCTGCTCACGCCTACTGCTACCTCGAAGTAGCACTTGCACCTCCTCACCCTCCTCATCAAACTCATCAAGGTCCTCGCGAGCTGCTTGCTCTGAGGCATCGGAATCCTGGCAAGGAAGCACGTGTGTGTGTGTGTTTTGGGTTTGATGGTAGGTGGCACCGGACTCCAGGCAAGTGAGCGCGGGGTGGTGGTGGTGGTGGTATTCTTTAGGGTGAAGGGTAAGAGGCATCTGACACCTGGAAAATTGAGCGCGGGGGGGGGGGGGGGGGGGGGGGGGGTATTGTTTAGGGTTATAGGTAGGAGGCATCGGGCTCTGGCAAGTGAGCGCTGGTATTGTTTAGGGTTAAGGGTACGAGGCATCGGGCTCCTGGCAAGTGAGCGCTGGGTATTGTTTAGGGTTAAGGGTAGGAGGCATCGGGCTCCTGGCAAGTGAGCGCAGGGGGGGGTAGGGTTATTGTTTAGGGTTAAGGGTAAGAGGCATCGGGCTCCTGGCAAGTGAGCGCGGGGTATTGTTTAGGGTTAAGGGTAGGAGGCATCGGGCTCCTGGCAAGTGAGCCCGGGGTATTGTTTAGGGTTAAGGGTAGGAGGCATCGGGCTCCTGGCAAGTGGGCGCGGGGTATTGTTTAGGGTTAAGGGTAGGAGGCATCGGGCTCCTGGCAAGTGAGCGCGGGGTATTGTTTAGGGTTAAGGGTAGGAGGCATCGGGCTCCTGGCAAGTGAGCGAGCAAGCGCGCGCGGGGAGGGGGGGGGGGGGGGGGGGGGGGGGGGGGGGGGGGGGGGGGGGGGGTATTGTTAGGGTTAAGGGTAGGAGGCATCGGGCTCCTGGCAAGTGAGCGAGCAAGCGCGCGGGGAGGGGGGGGGGGGGGGGGGGGTATTGTTTAGGGTTAAGGGTAGGAGGCATAGGGCTCCTGGCAAGTGACCGCAGGGGGGGGGAGGGTTATTGTTTAGGGTTAAGGGTAGGAGTCATCGGGCTCCTGGCCAGTGAGCGAGCAAGCGCGGGGGGGGGGGGGGGGGGGGGTATTGTTTAGGGTTAAGGGTAGGAGGTATCGGGCTCCTGGCCAGTGAGCGAGCAAGTGCGGGGGGGGGGGGGGGGGGAGGGTTATTGTTTAGGGTTAAGGGTAGGAGGCATCGGGCTCCTATCAAGAGACAGCGGGGGAAGGGTTTATTGTTTTAGGTTAAAAGGGTTCTGCGAGGGTGTTTAGTTGCATAGAGCTAATAGCTCTGTTCGGCGCTAATGCCTAGGGCGTGAGGTTGAGGGGGACAGCCTGTTTGCTTGCACTGAGATTGTATATAAATGGTAACTTTAGCCTAGTCAGACTGCCGGCATCACATGATGTCATATTATATCATATGATGACATGATATCATCTCATATTTCCGATCCCTACTTACGAGCCATAGTAGGGGATGTTGGATGAGGGCATAACAATTGCTCTGTGTCATCTCACCACACACCAGGCTCCGTACCTGCACAGGAGCAAGATATTTTTCTTCTGATCCCTACTTACCAGTTGTGTCCTTATTAGTTCTCACTTACCAGTAGTGTCCTTATCCGTTTGCGTTTGTGGCTCCTAGGTCTGGTAGCAGCTGCAGTGCCAGCCTGGTCCTCGTCACTTTGTTTAGCCTAGTCTGACTGATGATGACATGATATCAGATGATTGCATATTTCCGTTCCCTACTCACCAGTTGTGCCCTTCTTCGTTGGCGTTTGTGGTTCCTAGGTTTGGCGGCAGCTGCAGTGCCGGCCTGGTCGTCGTCCATAGCATCAGACACATCCTCGCCACCTGGCAGTGCAGAGGGGAACAACCAGTTACACAACTAGTTTTCTCTTTTCTGACTGCTATTGTTTTTGTTTGGTTGCAGCTGCAGTGCCAGCCTGGTCCTTGTCCATGGCACCAGACACATCCTCACCACCTGGCAGTGCAAAGCAGGAACACACAGTTGCTCAACATCTGTTTTATTTTCTTACTGCTGTTTTTTTTGTTTTTTTGCAGCTGCAGTGCCAGCCTGTTCCTTGTCCATGGCACCAGACACATCCTCACCACCTGGCAGTGCAAAGCAGTAACAAACAGTTGCTCAACATCTGTTTTATTTTCTTACTGCTGTTGTTTTTGTTTTTTTGCAGCTGCAGTGCCAGCCTGATCCTGGTCCATGGCACCAGACACATCCTCACCACCTGGCAGTGCGAAGCAGTAACAAACAGTTGCTCAACATCTGTTTTATTTTCTTACTGCTGTTGTTTTTGTTTTTTTGCAGCTGCAGTGCCAGCCTGGTCCTTGTCCATTGCACCAGACACATCCTCACCACCTGGCAGTGCAAAGCAGGAACAAACAGTTGCTCAACATCTGTTTTATTTTCTTACTGCTGTTGTTTTTGATTTGTTGCAGCTGCAGAGCCGGCCTGGTCCTGGTCCATGGCATCAGACGCATCTTCACCACCTGGCAGTGCGAAGCAGTAACAAGCAGTTGCAAAACATGTTTTTGTCGTTCATTTGTAACAGCTGTTTTTGTTTTTGTTGTTCTTTTTGTTGTTGTTGCCCTGGTCGTTGTCTATGGCATCATCCGACTCATCTTCACCACCTGGCAGTGCAGAGCAGTAACAAACAGTTGCAAAACATGTTTGCGTTGTTCTTTTGTAACTGCTGTTTTTTGTTTTTGTTGTTTGTTTTGTTGTTGTTGATCTGCAGTGCCGGCCTGGTCGTTGTCTATGGCATCATCCGACTCATCTTTACCACCTGGCAGAGCAGAGCAGGAACAAGCAGTTGCACAACATGTTTTTGCTGTTCATTTGTAGCTGCTGTTTTTGATGTTTGTTTTGTTGTTGTTGCAGCTGCAGACGGTAGGGTGTGTGGGGGTGGGGGTTAGTGGTTGGTGGGGGTTGGTGGTTGGTGGGGGTTGGTGGGCGGTGGGGGTTGGTGGGTGGGTGGGTGGTGGGGGTTGGTGGGTGGGTGGATGGGGTGGGTGGGTGGGTGGATGGGTGGGATACAAGGTGGGTGGGTGGGGTGGGTGGGGGTCTTCGTAGCACATTTGGGCCAAAACGGGGTCAAAAGTAGCGATCACTATAAATAGGGGAACAAAAATCCCTGTCCTCGCCCATTATTATATGATGTTTGATCTCTCTACATAGTCCCCTTAATCCCTCCCCATCTACCCCCCCCCCCCCCCCCCCCCCCCCCCCCCCCCCCACACACACACACACACCTACCCCCCTACCCCCCCCCTCCTCACACACACATTCAAAAATCCAGTTCTAAGTCCTGTCTAAAGCACCAATGATAATGTTACATTCACGCTTTCAAATCTTTGAGCACAAAAAACGAACACTCATTTGCTATTTCTAGTGTATATATTTAACTATACCTTGCACACGGAAAGCTGGTTCCTCCTCATGATCTGGATCATGCCTACCCCGCTGGCTCCGAAGTCGCATCCCATTGGCCCCCTCGTCCAAGACAGGCTCACTGCGATCTTCGCCGCGGAGATTGTACCTCGCCTGTACTTCTGCTCGCTCCCGCTCCTCTCCCCCCCGCTCCCTGTCAGAACCATCTGGGCCGCTGCTACTGCTGCTGCTGTTCACGTCCACGCCCAAGCTCGCTTCCGACTCGCTTTCTGCCACGACCTCGCTGTCACTGGACAAGGCATACAGACCTGTGTGTGTGTTTGTGTGAGTTTGTGTGAGTGTGTGCGCGCTGCTGCTGCTGCTGTTCACGTCCACGCCCAAGCTCGCATCCGACTCGCTATCTGCCACAATCTCGCTGTCACTGGACAAGGCATTCAGACCTGTGTGTGTGTGTGTTTGTGTGAGTGTGTGCGCTGCTGCTGCTGTTCACGTCCACGCCCAAGCTCGCTTCCGACTCGCTTTCTGCCACGACCTCGCTGTCACTGGACAAGGCATGCAGACCTGTGTGTGTGTTTGTGTGAGTGTGTGTGAGTGTGTGCGCGCTGGTGCTGCTGCTGTTCACGTCCACGCCCAAGCTCGCTTCCGACTCGCTATCTGCCACAATCTCGCTGACACTGGACAAGGCATACAGACCTGTGTGTATGTTTGTGTGAGTGTGTGTGAGTGTGTGCGCTGCTGCTGCTGCTGCTGCTGCTGCTGTTCACGTCCACGCCCAAGCTTGCTTCCGACTCGCTTTCTGCCACAATCTCGCTGTCACTGGACAAGGCATACAGACCTGTGTGTGTGCTTGGGTGCGTTTGTGTGAGTGTGTGTGCGCTGCTGCTGCTGTTCACGTCCACGCCCAAGCTCGCTTTTTGTGTGTGTTTGTTTGTTATTGTGTGCTTGTGTCAGTGTGTGGATTTGTGTGTTTGTGTGTGTTTGGGTGTGTGCATGTGTTTGTGAGTGTGTGCGTGTGCTTGTGTGTGTTTGTGTGTATTTGTTGATGTGTGTTTGCGTTGTTTGTGCGTGTGTTTGTGTGAATGTGTGTGAGTTTGTGTGTGTGTTTGTGTGTTTGTGTGTGTGTGCGTGTGTGTGTGTGTGTGTGTGTGTGTGGTGGGGGGGGGGAAATAAAAGCTTATTTCCGGGCAGTGAGTACTAGGGATTTTAGTTGATATTTTTGAAGAAGGGAAATCAACAGTAATAGGAGACGAGAGAATTGAACAAGACAAACTGAACTCGCTTTCGTCGTCCTCTAGAGCTTTGGGCCCAGACCTGCCCCCTGCCCCCCTCGCCTCAAGCCTCCCCCTGGACAACACATACTGACCTCGCTCGTGTCTACCCTGGGGGCTTTGGGCCCCAGAACTGCCCTCTAACCTCAAGCCCCCCCTTGGACAACACGTACTGACCTCGCTCGTGTCCACCCCGGGGGCTTTGGGCCCCAGATCTGCCCCCCGGCCTTCAACCCTCGCCCCAGCCCCCCCGGACAAGAAATACTGACCTTGCCCATGTCCACCCTGGGGGCTTTGGGCCCCTGACCTGCCACCCGCCCCCTTCGCCTCAAGCCCCCTCCCCTAGACTCGACATACTGACCTTGCTCGCGTCCACCCCGGGGGCTTTGGGCCCGGGACCTGCCCCCCCGCCCGCCCCCCTCGCCTCCCGCCCTTGCGGGGGCGGCGGCAGGCCTAGGGGGGAACATACTAGCCATGGCGTCCGCCTCTTGTACTGCAAGGACGTCAAGGACCAGCTCCCTATGGCGTTCTGCAGAACGTTCACTAGCCATCCGGATAGAGCTCTCTCCCCAGCCGCGTTCAATGGCCTCCCACACCGCGGCCGCCACTGTCGGGGGGTGGATGGAGAGGGCCAGAGGTAACTTGGGTCGGTGCTTGTGGCCGCCCATCTCATGCTCAGCCTCCTTCACTGCTTGCTGCAGTCGGCGATGCTGGTAGCCACTCTGCATACACAGATTTGTTGCATGAGTACTTGTACTGCTGCTGCTGCTGATGATGAAGATACGGATCTTGAAGGTGATGATGGTGGTGGTGGTGATGGTGGTGGTGGTGATGATGTTGGTGGTGATGATGGTGATGGTGGTGATGGTGGTGGTGATGGTGGTGGTGGTGATGATGTTGGTGGTGATGATGGTGATGGTGGTGATGTATGTGGTGATGTTGGTGGTGATGTTGGTGGTGATGATTATGTTGGTGGTGATGATTATGTTGGTGGTGATGATTATGTTGGTGGTGATGATTATTTTGGTGGTGATGATTATGTTGGTGGTGATGATTATGTTGCAGGTAATGATGTTGTTGGTGGTGGTGATGGTGGTGGTGGTGATGATGGTGGTGGTGATGATGGTGGTGGTGATGATGGTGATGGTGGTGGTGATGATTATGTTAGTGGTGATGCTGCTGTTGATGATGGTGTTGCAAATGATGGTGGTGGTGGTGGTGCTGCTGTTGATGATGGTGATGCAGATGATGTTGGTGGTGGTGCTGCTGTTGATGATGATGGTGATGTAGATGATGGTTATGCAGATGATCTTGTCTTGATCTTTGTGTGACGGATCTATCTATCCAATGGGAACTGGCTATTGGGTGTTGGTGGGAATGTGCTTAAACTACTCTCAGAGCAACCACATACTTTACTTTGTGGATCATCTAAGGCCATACCTGCTCAGGCTCCATGTAAGGCTCCATAAGGAAGTCACACAAATACTGTTTGGTGATGAGATGCGGAGGCATTCGAGATTCTTGGTCGACCACGTTCCTGGGAGAGGTCAGTGGGTACAATAGTTAAGGGGTGGCATTGGTTTGCGTTGGTCGTCATCACACAGAGACAGTTTGGTGTGTACATGCGGAGGCATTCGCGATTCTTGATCAACCTCGTTCCTGGGAGAGGTCAGTGGGCACAATAGTTAGGGGTGGCGTTGTGTGTGCATGTGTGTGAGTGTGGATGATGGTTTGCATTGGTATGTAATCACACCAAAACATGTTTGGTGTCTACATACAGAGGCACTCGCAATTCTTGACCAACAACATAACTGACAGGGGTCGGTGGGCTTACTAGTTAGAGGTGATGTTGATTTGCATCAGTATGTCATCACAAAAATACTGTTCGGTGCTTTCATGCGGAGGCATTTGCGATTCTTGGTCAACCACATACCTGACAGGGGTCAGTGGGCACACGAGTTAGGGGTGGCGTTGATTCGTGTTGGTATGTCATCACACACATACTGTTTGGTGTTTACATGCAGAGGCATTCGCGATTCTTGGCCAACCACATACCTGACAGGGGTCAGTGGGCACACGAGTTAGGGGTGGCGTTGATTCGTGTTGGTATGTCATCACACAAATACTGTTTGGTGTTTACATGCAGAGGCATTTGCGATTCTTGGCCAACCACATACCTGACAGGGGTCAGTGGGCACCATAGTAAGCGGTGATGTTGGTTTGCATTGCATTGCAATGCAATCAAGCTAGGCAGTAAGTCAGTCAGTCAGTCAGCCAACCAGTCAGCCAACCAGTCAGTCAGTCAGTATGCATGCAGAGAATAACAGAAGCAAGGGAAGACAGATATGGAAGGAAAGAAGAAAGGAAGAGGGAAAGAGAGACTCGTATGGAAGAAGGAAGAGGGAAGGAAGACAAGTAGGAAAGAAGGAAG
Source organism: Chlamydomonas sp. ICE-L (assembly GCA_013435795.1). Classification (NCBI taxonomy): domain Eukaryota; kingdom Viridiplantae; phylum Chlorophyta; class Chlorophyceae; order Chlamydomonadales; family Chlamydomonadaceae; genus Chlamydomonas; species Chlamydomonas sp. ICE-L. The sequence goes on from JACBWV010000839.1 coordinate 2,280,579, forward strand.
AGGAAAGGGAAGTCAAGTATGGAAGGAAAGAAGAAAAGAAGAGGGAAGGAGAAACAAGAATGGAAGGAGGAAGAGAGAAGGAAGACATATAGGAAAGGAAGAGGGAAGACAAGTAGGATAGAAGGAACAGGGAAGGGAAGGCAAGTACAGAAGCAAAGAAGGAAGAAGAGGAGGGAAGGAGGAACCATACAAGAAATGTAAAACAACTCACTGGGACTGGTCTTTAGTAAAAGGGCTGTAGTCCAACTTAAACCAGAAGGCAAGTGTGGAAGGAAAGAATGACGGAGAGGAGGAAAGGAGAAACGATACAAGAAATGCAACAAAACTCACTGGGCCTGGTTTCTAGTAAGAGGGCTGGAGTCCAACTTAAACCAGAAGGCAAGTGTGGAAGGAAAGAAGGAAGGAGAGGAGGGAAGGAGGAACGATACAAGAAATCCAACAAAACTCACTGTGCCTGGTTTCTAGTAAGAGGGCTGGAGTCCAACTTAAACCAGAAGGCAAGTACAGAAGGAAAGAAGGAAGGAGAGGAGGGAAGGAGGAACCATACAAGAAATGCAACAAAACTCACTGGGCCTGGTCTCTTGTAGAAGGGCTGGAGTCCAACTTCAAAAAGAAGGCAAGTACAAAAGGAAGGAGAGGAGGAAAGGCTGGACGATAAAATAAATACACCACAACTCACTGGGCCTAGTCTCTAATAAGAGGGCTGTAGTCCAACTTAAACAAGAAGGCAAGTGTGGAAGGAAAGAAGGAAGGAGAGGAGGAAAGGAGAAGCGAAACAATAAATGCAACAAAACTCACTGGGCCTGGTCTCTAGTAAGAGGGCTGTAGTCCAACTTCAAGAACTGGTCATATGGCGTAGGGGCCAAGAAATCACGGGGGCCGGAAGAAAATATGTGGAACTGGGCACAAGATGGGGGACATGGTGGATAGCAGGTGGTTAGTAGGTAGGTGGAACTGGGCACAAGATGGGGGACATGGTGGATAGCAGGTGGTTAGTAGGTAGGAGGTTAGTAGGTGGTTAGTAGGTGGTTGGTAGGTAGTTAGTAGGTGGTTAGTAGGTAGGCGGTTGGGAGGTGGTTAGCAGGTAGGTGGAACTGGGCACAAGATGGGGGACAATGTGGTTCGTAGGTTTTTAGTAGGTGGTTAGTAGGTAGGTGGAACTGGGCAAAATATGGGGGACAAGCGGTTAGTAGGTGGTTAGTAGGTAGGTACAACTGGGCACAAGATGGGGGACAAGGTGGATAGTAGGTGGTTAGTAGGTGGTTAGTAGGTGGTAAGTAGGTAGGTGCAACTGGGCACAAGATGGGGGACAAGGTGGTTAGGGTGGGGGTTGCTGATGCTGCTGGGGTTGGAGTTGTGGTTGTGGTTGGGGTTGTTGTTCGGGTCCTGGGTTAGGATTGGAGCAGGTGTTGGAATGGCTTTGTAGGGACAAAAAACAGGACAGAAACTACCACACCGCCTGCGTGTCTACCAAACTATGCATTTCTACCAGACTAACACACTAAGCTTGCATGTATTTCATAGCTCAGCTACCTGTCCGGCAACTTCGCTGATGGCTGTTAGGGTGGAGGCTGTTGTAAGGGTCCCGAATTGGGGTTAGAACAGGCCTTGGAATGGCTTTGTAGGGACACAAACAGGACAGAAAACTACCACACTGCATGCATGTCTTTCAAACTACCACACTGTGCGCTTGTACCAAACTACCACACTGCATGTGTGTCTACCTAACTACCACACTATGCGCTTCTACCAAACTACCACACTGTGCGCTTCTACCAAACTACCACACTGCATGTGTGTTTACTTAACTACCACACTGTGCGCTTCTACCGAACTACCACACTGCATGTGTGTCTACCAAACTACCACACTATGCGCTTCTACCTAACTACCACACAGTGCGCTTGTACCAAACTACCACACTGCATGTGTGTCTACCAAACTACCACACTATGCGCTTCTACCGAACTACCACACTGCATGTGTGTTTACTTAACTACCACACTGTGCGCTTCTACCGAACTACCACACTGCATGTGTGTCTACCAAACTACCACACTATGCGCTTCTACCTAACTACCACACAGTGCGCTTGTACCAAACTACCACACTGCATTTGTGTCTACCAAACTACCACACTATGCGCTTCTACCGAACTACCACACTGTGCGCTTCTACTGAACTACCACACTGTGCGCTTCTACTGAACTACCACACTGTGCGCTTCTACCGAACTACCACACTGCATGCTTTTCTATCAAACTACAAAACTAAGCGCTTCTACCAAAATACCACACTGTGCGCTTCTACCAAAGTACCAAACTACCACACTGCATGCTTGCATGTATTTCATAGCTCAGCTACCTGTCCGGCAACATCGCTGATGGCGAAGGTGGACCCATCTGGAGAGAAATGTCCGTCCACGACTTGAAGAGGATCACTCCAGCTCATGCCGGGTACCGGCATCGTATCGGCTGTAGCATACCTGCGTTGGGCAATAGGGCCAGTAGGGAGAGGTTGGAGGTGAGGGTATGGGTGGGGGCTGAGGGAGAGGGTCGGGATAGGGGTGGGGTCGAGGGCAAGGGCGGGGATCAGGCTGTGAGTGAGTGTGAGGATACCTGTGTCCCATTGAGCCTGTCCTTCAGGATGTTGACCATCAAGTTACCAGCGCAAGCTTCATATATAGGGGTACCGGCAACGTGTCGGCTGTAGCAAACCTGCGTTGGGTAGTAGGGGCAGTCGGCTGGTTGAGACGTTGGGTAGTAGGGGCATTCGGGTAGTAAGGGCATTAGGGTGGTTGAGACGTTGGGTAGTAGGGGCATTTGGGTAGTAAGGGCATTTGGGTGGTTGGGACGTTGGGTAGTAGGGGCATTTGGGTAGTAAGGGCATTTGGGTGGTTGGGACGTTGGGTAGTAGGGGCATTTGGGTAGTAAGGCCAGTTGGGTGGTTGGGACGTTGGGTAGTAGGGGCATTTGGGTAGTACCTACTGAACCTAACACGTACCTACCTACCTAACCTAACACTACCTACCTAACCTAACACTACCTACCTAACCTAACACTACCTACCTGACACCATAACACATACCCACCTAACAACACTTGAACTCCTGCGCCCACATCCCAAACCACTGCGTGGCAGACTTGGCCAGCAGCCAGCAGCAGTCGCTGGGCGGTGGGATGGCCACCCCCGACCACCTTCAACCTTGCACGACCACCCACACAAACACCAGAACACCCACTCACCTATACACTTGAACTCCTGCGTCCACATCCCAAACCACTGCGTGGCCGTCATAGCCAGCAGACAGCAGCAGTCGCTGGTCGGTGGGATGGTTCTCCAGAACATGAACCGGCTGTTGATGGCCTTCAAGCACTCGCAACAAAACGCCAGAGTGGGAGTCCCACACCCGTATGCGGTTGTCAGTGGCACCAGCAATGATCTGCAGTAGGTTGGGTTGGGTTGGGTTGGGATGAGTTAGAGTGGGAGTCCCACACCCAGATGCGGTTTTCAGTGGCACCAGCGATGATCTGTTGTCGGTGGGGTTGGGTTGGGTTGGGGTGGGCAAGATTGGGAGTCTAACACCCTGATACGGTTTTCAGTGGCACCAGCAACGATACTTTGTCAGTGGGGGTGGGGGGGGGGGTGGCGGGGAGTGGCGTGGGGATGGTCAACAGGATGCAGTACAATCATCGCAGTACATGGAAGCCCCACACAGCGGCATGGAAGCCCCACACCTAGACGGGGTTGTCCGTGGCATCAGCGATGTTTTATGCAATGGGGGGTGGATGGGGTTGCGGGTTGGGGGGTTGGGGGTTGGGGGGGGGGGGGGGGGGGGGGTCACCAAGATGCTGTACAATCATCGCTTGTGGTTGTAAGTGGATGTAGCGATGATCTGCACATGGGGGGAGGTTTGATGTTTGGTCAACATGAAGCAGTACAATCAACATGGTACTCAACCAGCGATGATTTGCGCAATGGCGGTGTGTGTGTGTGTATGTGTGTGGGTGTGGGTGTGTGTGTGTGTGTGGGGGGGGGGGGGGGGGGGGTCGATGGTATGGGCTATGCAGTACAGTTGTTGGGGCTAGGTGTATGCTCACCTTAAGGTCGTCCTTGGTCCACACGACCTGGCTGATGGAAGGCTGCTCAGGGGCTCTCCTATGAGATGTTGATATAGGGTGGAGGAAGGAAGTCAAACAAGGGGACAAGTAAGCAAGCGACGTGGAAAATTGTCGAAAATTGAGAGTGCTGGCTTTTATAGTGACAGGTTGCACCGGAATCAAGTGCAGGAGGCCGGAGTTGGGGTTTGCGACTGGAACAGGGGCCAGTTAGGGCTAGGGTTTCTTGTGTTCGAACCTGCGGCTGGTCGAACGGACAATAGGGTTACCCTGGGGGCTCCTGCTGTAACTTGTTTGACTTCCTTCCTCCACAAGGGTGGAGGAAGAAAGTCAAACAAGGGGGACAAGTGCTAGGCGCGCCGCAAGCGAGGCGGAAAATTGGCGAAGAGTGTTGGCTTTTGGAGCGACAGGTGGCACCGGAATCGAGAGCAGCACACCGAAGTCAGGGTTTGCGACTGGGGCTGGGGCCAGCTAGTAGGAATGGGAGGAGCAGGAGTAGGGGTAGGCAGCTAGAGGCAAAAAGGAGGAGGAGAGAGACGGAGGTTTATAGGGGGAGAGGCAGGGAGCGTTTAGGGAGGTAGAGGAGTAGGAGGGGGAAGAGCGACGAGTCGGGGAGGAGGAGGAGGAGGAGGAGGAGAAGTAGGGTTGAGGAGTAGAGTAGGAGGAGGGGAAGGGAGTGCGCGTAGGAGTAAAGGAGTAGGAGGACAGAGAAGTGAGTAGTAGGAGGAGTAGAGGAAGGAATGGGCGGGCGGGGTGGGCGGGTTCGGTAGGAGCTAAGAGTAGTAGGAGGAGGGTAGTTAGTGAGTAGTAGTCCGTAGGGGGAGGAAATAGGAGCGGTTAGGAGGTAAGAGGAGATAGGAGGGAAGTAGTAGTAGGAAGGGGTAGTTCTAGAGGGCTAGTAAGGAGTAAGGGTAGAGGAATAGGCAGTTAGTAGGTAGGAGTAGTAGTAGTAGGAGGAAAAGAGCGGTTGGTTTAGGCAGTGGAGTAAGTAGGAGAAGTTAGTCAAGTAGTAGGAGTAGAAGTAGTAGGAGGAATAAGAGCGGTAAAAGTAAGAGTAGTAGTAGGAGAAGTAGTAGTAGGAGTAGAAGTAGGAGGAGGAATAAGAGCGGTAAAAGTAAGAGTAGTAGTAGGAGAAGTAGTAGTAGGAGTAGTAGTAGGAGGAATAGGAGCAGTAGTAGTAAGAGTAGTAGTAGGAGAAGTAATAGTAGTAGTAGGAGTAGGAGGAATCGGAGCGGTAGGAGTAAGAGTAGTAGTAAGAGAAGTAGTAGTAGTAGTAGTAGGAGGAATAGGAGCGGTAGGAGTAAGAGTAGTAGTAGGAAAAGTAGTAGTAGGAGTAGTAGTAGGAGGAATAGGAGCGGTAGGAGTAAGATTAGGAGTAGGAGAAGTAAGAGTAGGAGTAGTAGTAGGAGGAAAAGTAGCAAGAGGAGGAAGAGCTGGTATCCAAGTCGACAAACTCATGCCATTGTTTTGAGCAGCTGATTATTGTCATTTGCGTTGTGTCCTTGACTCACCGTCTTTGCCTTGCACCCCCCTGTGCTTGCAGTGTGGCCGCTTCTTCTATGGGACAGCACAAAATCAGGGCCTCAACCCATGTGGATGGCTTGCTTCCAGGCAAGTGGCCCAGGTTAAACTGCTTTTGCCGCCACACCTACGTTTCATTTGTACAAGTTTCATTTCCTGTTTAAAGGTTTCATTTCATGTTTAAAAGGTTTCATTTCATGTTTAAAGGTTTCATTTCATGTTTAAAGGTTTTATTTCATGTTTGAAGGTTTCATTTCATTTGTAAAGGTTTCATTTCATTTGCAAAGGTTTCATTTCATTTGTAAAGGTTTCATTTCATTTGTAAAGGTTTCATTTCATTTGTAAAGGTTTCATTTCATTTGTAAAGGTTTCATTTCATTTGTAAAGGTTTCATTTCATTTGTAAAGGTTTCATTTCATTTGTAAAGGTTTCATTTCATTTCGGAAATAATTTATTTTGTTTGGAAAGGTTTAATTTAATTTAAAATCATTTGGGAGGGTTTCTTTTCATTTGGAAACATTTGGAAGTGTTTCATTTAAATCGGAAGTATTTGGGAGTGTTTCGATTCATTTGGAATCATTTCGGAGGAATTCCTTTCATTTGGAATCATTTAACAGGGTTTGATATGTGTCGGAATTATTTGGGAGTGTTTTGTTTATTTGGAATCATTTCGGAGGGTTTCCTTTCATTTGGAATCAATCATTTAACAGTGTTTGATTTATTTCGGAATTATTTGGGAGTGTTTCGATTCATTTGGAATCATTTCGGAGGGTTTCCTTTCATTTTGAATCGTTTAACAGGGTTTCATTTATTTCGGAATTATTTGGGAGTGTTACGATTCATGTGGAATCATTTGGAAAGGTTTCATTTCTACTTGCTTATACTTACTTATACTGACTCACATTTAGTTGTGTGACACTGTTCCCCAGATGGAGGGAGTATGGTTGCAAGGCTGGAAAAAAAAATGGCGGAAGGGCACCATCGGCTTAATTTGACCGAACACAGGGAAACTTACCAGGTCCAAACATGGGAGGGAAATCGATTTACCCTGACAGTGCCATCCTTGGCTCCAGAGACAAATGCTCCTTCACCACTGTTTCAGTCATCTCATTTTGGTCATCTTATTTGGAGTCATACCTAGTTGTGTGACACTGTTCCCCAGAAGAAGGGAGTATAGTTGTAAGTCTGAAACTTAAAGGAATTTATGGAAGGGCATCACCAGGCTTGGTGCCTGCAGCTTTATTTGACTCAACACGGGAAAACTTACCAGGTCCAAACTTGGGAGGGAAATAGACTTACCCTGACAGTGCCATCATTGGCTCTAGTGACAAATGCCCCGCCGCCACTGTTGAAGACTACGAAGATGACGTCGCTGGCATGCCCCTCGAGCTCGAGCACGGGTTCCGGGGGTAGTGAAACCAATTTTACTTAGTTATACTTATACTTAGTTGTGTGTCAATGTTCACCAGAAGGAGGAGAATATACTTACCCTAACAATTCCATCCTTGGCTCCAGTTACAAATGCCCCTCCACCACTGTTGAAGACTACGAAGATGAGGTCGCTGGCATGTCCCTTGAGCTCCAGCACCGGTTCCGGGGGTAGTGACACCAATTCTCTGAGGCCTGGCGTGACCACGAGGTTGCCAGCACCACCAGCACTAGCATTGCTGGGACCACAGGCACCAGCACTAGTAGTGCCGGAGCCACTAGCACCGGCACCAGCAACAACACCAGCATTGCCTGAGGTGCTGGCACCAGCATTGCCTGAGCTGCTAGCGCCTGCACTCAAAGCATCTGCGGTATTAGCACCAGCACCAGCTACACATGATGGATTAGCACTTGGCCCACAGCTACCACCAGCTCCAGCTGCAGAGATACCACCAGCTCCAGCCGCAGCACCTGATGCGCCGGTGTGGGGAAGTTAGTCTCCACTTCAGTTAGCATCCACTTATGTTTCAGGGTTTTTAGTGGTCTAGGTTTGATTCAAAAGTTTAGGGTTTAGAGTGCACCGGCACCAGCATCAGAGGTGATCGCGTCGTGACGCTCCCAACGCCACAAGTATGCACACACCTGGAGTTGGTGCAAGGCCATCTATCCACACACAACACAACACCCACCCCCATCCCCCACACACATGCACACCCGCCCACCCACACCCCATACCTGATGTGCCGGCACCAGCATCAGAGGCGATCGCGTCGTGATGCTCCCAACGCCACAAATAAGCACTGAAGTTGCTGCAGCCCGCCACGATGTAGCTGCTGTCCGGACTGAAGGCGCAACAGAGGAGGGACGCCTTGCGCTGCAGCAATAAAAACATGAATGTTACGCCTTATTACTAGGGGTCGGCTATGTTATATAAAATTAGTGAATAAATAATATTATATACTATTATATAATATTAGTCGGACGAGCGGTCTCACCAGAAATTCGAATGTATTTGAAAAACTAATATTATTGTGACACTACAATAATATAAGTTAATATTAGTTTTTCAAACACCAATATAAGTTGCCGTCCCCTACTTATGACGAGGCGTGAGGTTGACAGGGCCAGCCCATTTGCCTGCACTGGGGCCAACCACCAATGCAGCAATAAGGAAGTCGTGGAAGGAGTGAAGTAACCGGAGCCGTATGATGCATTTTATCGTTGTTTGTACGTCAGTCTGCTTGTGCTGTGTGTGTGTGTCTATCTGCCTGCTCATTCCTCCCCCTAACCCTCCCTACCCCACCCCAAGCTCTTCACCTGCTTCCTCCACATACCTCCTCCACTTATCATGTCCCTCTCATTTCCCATGTTTCTCCCCCCCTCCCTTATACTCACCCCCCCTCCACCTGCCCTCCCTGTATCTCTCTCCTTCCCGTCCCGTGTTGCACATACAGGGAGCTGGTAATGCTCATCTACGGGAACAGCACTGAAACCTTTCTGATGACTCCTTGCTTCATAGTTCCATGCCAATCAGCAGCTTCTAGGCAGCTCCCTGGGCCCTCCCTGTATCTCTCTCCTCCCCGTCCCTCCCCAAACACATTCCTTTTCCTACTCCCTCTCCCCTCCCTGTTCCTGCCGCAAACCCATTCCACACACCCCTTCGCCCTCCACCCTCCCAGTCCTGCCACAAACCCCTCCGCCCTCCACCCTCACTGCCCCTTCCAGACATACCTCTGCCCTCCTCCCTCCCTGTTCTTCTGCAAACCCATTCGTCTCCTGGGTTCCTCTTCCCTCCCTGTCCCTTTCACATACCCCTCTGCCCTCCACCCTCCCTCTTCTTCTGCAAACCCATTTGTCTCCTGGGTTCCTCTTCCCTCTTTGTCCCTTCCACATACCCCTCCGCCCTCTCTGCCCCATCCACTCATACCTCTGCTCTCCTCCCTCCCCGTTCTTCCGCAAAACCATTCGTCTCCTGTTTTTCTCCTCTATCCCTGTCCCTTCCACATACCCCTCTGCCCTCTGCCCTCCACGCATACCTCTGCCCTTTGCCCTCCCCGTTCCTCCGCAAACACATTCCTCTCCTGGGTTCCTCCTACCCCCCTGTCTCTTCCACAGACCCCTCCGCCCTCCACCCTCTCTGCCCCTTCTACACATACTTCTTCCCTCTGCCCTCCACGTTCCTCCAAAAACACATTCCTCTCCTGTTTTCCTCCTCCCTCCCTGTCCCTTCCACTTACCCCTCCGGCCTCCACCCTCTCTGCCCCATCCACACATTCCTCTGCCCTCCCTGTTCCTCTGCAAAACCATATGTCTCCCGTTTTCCTCCTCCACTCATGTCCCTTCCACATCTCTCCACAACCCCTCTGCCCCCTGCCCTCCACACCCCTTCGCCATCCGCCGTCTGTTCCTGTACACAACATCCTTCCTGCACTCTCCCCCCTCGCTATCCCTTCCACCACCACCACCACTACCACCACCAGCCATCCCTCCTCCCTATCCCTTCCAAACACCCCTCCGCCCTCCACCCACCATTCTGCTCCCACCCTCTCGTACCGTGTTCTGAGGCTCATTCTCCGTCACTGCCATGATATCTGCATCGAGTAGATTGGTCACGCCAAAAGCAGGGCTGGGAGTGAGGACATGCAATGCTGCACCCCCCTCACGTGCGTTCCAGATGCGACAGGTGCCATCGAAGGATGATGAGAGAAGGATGACAGACGATGCTGAGGAGAAGTCTATGAAGGTGACGCCTGCATCGTGTCCTAGGAGGACCGACACAGGGTGGCCCAGGGTCACATCCTACGAGGGGGGCAAACAACAGGCGAAATATTATGTTTTCAGGAAACGGACACAATGATGACGACAGAAGGAACACCACAACAATTAAACCCAACAGCGGACCTGCAAGCTCCAGACTCTGATTGGAGAGTCGCAGGATGCCAATGCAATTGCCGTGTTGTCTACTGCCACAGCAAAGCCAAACCACACACCACACCGCACCAAACACAACAGCGGACCTGTAAGCTCCATACTCTGATTGGGGAGTCACTGGACGCCGATGCACTTTCCGTGTTGTCTACTGCCACAGCAAAGCCAAACCACACACCACACCAAACACAACAGCGGACCTGTAAGCTCCATACTCTGATTGGGGAGTCACTGGACGCCGACGCACTTTCCGTGTTGTCTACTGCCACAGCAAAGTCAAACCACACGACACCACACCGACCAAACCCAACAGCGGACTTGCAAGAACCAGACTCTGATTGAAGAATCGTTGGACGCCGATGCAATTGCCGTGTTGTCTACTGCCACGGCTAAGTCAAACCACACAACACCACACCGACCAAACCCAACAGCGGACTTGCAAGAACCAGACTCTGATTGAAGAATCGTTGGACGCCGATGCAATTGCCGTGCTGTCTACTGCCACGGCAAAGTCAAACCACACAACAACACATCAAACCCAAAGGCAAACCTGCAAGCTCCATACTCTGATTGAAGAATCGTTGGACGCCGATGCAATTGCTGTGTTGTCTACTGCCACGGCAAAGTCATTGATTTCCTGGGAGTGGCCTCGGCAGGTCTTGAGGAGTGTGCCAGTACCCGCAGACCAGATCTGTATGGTTGGAAAAAAAGGGAGAGACCAGTGGGTGGTGTGGTGGTGGAGGAGCATCTATGGGACTGTGCTTGATGCTTGGCAGGTCTTGAGGAGTGTGCCAGTACCCGTAGACCAGATCTGTATGGTAGTCACAGAAGGGAGAGACCAGTGGGTTGTTGTGTGGTGGTGTGTGCACGTGTGTGTGTGTGTGTGTGTGTGTGTGTGTGTGTGTGTGTGTGTGGGGGGGGGGGGGGGGGGGGGGGGGGTATACATGGGGCTGTGCTCGATGCTCGGCAGGTCTTGAGGAGTGTGCCAGTACCCGCAGACCAGATACGTATGGTTGCAAACATAAGGTAGAGACTGGTGGGTGGTGTGGTGGTGGAGGGGCATATATGGAACTGTGCTCTATGCTCGGCAGGTCTTGAGGAGTGTGCCATTACCCACAGGCCAGATATGTATGGTAGTCACGAAAGAGAGACCATTGGGTGGTAGTTTGGTGGTGTGTGCATGTGCATGTGTGTGTGTGTGTGTGTGTGTGGGGGGGGGGGGGGGGGGGGGGGGGGCTTCTGTGGGGCTGTGCTCGATGCTCGGCAGGTCTGGAGGAGGGCGCCAGTAGCTGCATACCAGATCTGTATGGAAGTCACGAAAGGGAGAGACCGTTGGGTGGTGTGGTAGTGGGGGGGGGTATCTGTGGAACTATGCCCTATGCTCGGCAGGTCTGGAGGAGGGCGCCAGTACCCGTAGATCAGATATGTATGTTAGTAAACATAAGGTAGAGACTGGTCGGTCGTGTGGTAGTGGGGGGAGGGGTATCTATGGAACTGTGCTCTATGCTCGGCAGGTCTCGAGGAGGGCGCCAGTACCCGCGAGGTGGTACTCAGTCGTGCGGCGGCGAATCTGCCCGATAGAAGGAAGGAGGCGAGGGGCAGTGTTTTTTATTTCAGATTTCTGTAGTCCAGGTTGAGTAGCTACTTGGGCTACTCAACCCTGATTTCAGGATTGTTGCACAGCCATCGCATGGCGGAGCGCAAAGCGCGGAGCCTGGGGGGGTCGGAGGGCAGCGCGTCCCAATATCGGGGGGTCTGGGGGGTGTAGCATTCAACGGAATGGCGACGGAATGGCGACGCGTTGTCGAAAAATGAAACACTGGCGAGGGGGCTAACGGTTGGCTGGCTGAAGGTGTGGTAGTGGTAGTGTGTGTGTGTGGGGGGGGGGGGGGGGGGGGGTATCTGTGGAATTATGCTCTATGCTCGGCAGGCCTGGAGAAGGGCGCCAGTACCCGCAGACCAGATATGTACAGGGATCGGCATATCATATGATGTTGGCCAAAGGGAAGTATGATATCATACAAATTGCATCATATGATATTGTATTTAAATGGTAGCTTTGGCCTAGTCAGACTGCCGGCATCATATTATGACATGATATATAATATCATGTAGCCGTTCCATAGATATGTATGGAAAAAAAGAGACCGGTTGGTGGTATGGTAGTGGGGGGGTATCTGGAGCTGTGCTATATAGTCAGCAGGTCCGGAGGAGGGTGACAGTACTCGCCGACGAGATAGGTATGTGTGGATGGGTGGGTTGGTGGGTGTAGGGGTTGGTGGGTGAGTGTAGGGGTAAGTGGGTGAGTGTAGGGGTAAGTGGGTGAGTGTAGAGGTTAGTGGGTGGTTGGAGGGGTAAGTGGGTGGTTGGAGGGGGGAGTGTCACATAAAAGGAGAGACTCAAAGGGTGGGGGGGTGGGTGCATGTGGGGAGTTACTCTCCATGCGCCACATAGTTTTCCAAAGCATCATTGCCAGCAAGCTGAACCGCCTGTCCCTGCCCAGCTCAGGCCTAACATAGATGTACTAGTCCAACCCTTCCAGTGCACCCTGCTGGTTGCTAACCAGCCAGTCCAACCAGCCTAGCCCAGCCCGACCTAGTCCAACCAGCTATCGTATATGTACCATTACCAACCAGCCCAGCCCAACCACCCTAGTCCAACCACCCCAGTCTAATTAGCCCAGCCTAATCCAGCCCAGCCCATCCA
>JACBWV010000839.1:2298279-2340779 GCA_013435795.1 Chlamydomonas sp. ICE-L
ACAACCCCGGGACCCTCCGATATCGGGACGCGCTGCCTTCTGACCACCCCAGGCTCCTTGCTTCGCGCTCCGCCATGCCATGGCGATGAAACTTTCCTGAAATCAGGGTTGAGTAGCCCAAGTACCTACTCAACGTGGACCACAGAAATCTGAAATAAAAAACACTGAAACCAATGAATGATGACAGTCAGTCGGATCACGTTCGGTAGTTCAGGGAGGGTGCAAATATATTGGAAGCACACAGAAATTGAAATTGAAATTGTTACATCCATGTAATAAATGCACTCACAGGACGTGAAGTTAGGGACACCATAGCGTAAGCCGGAGCTAGCTATAGTCACCGGAAGCACACGCAGCACATCCTCAAAAAACGCACATTACAGGGATACATCTTTTTCAGCTCTGACACACCAATGAGGAGCATGTATGGTGCACGGCTCAGGCAACCCCAACACAGACATCCCTATGTAAACTATTATATTGTATACATGCTGTGTCCCTTTCTGTGCAGCTGGGTAGCATGTGTGGGGGATCTACACTGACTCATGCATGTTTGTACGTTTCACATACTGAAAATTTGTGCGACAATGTCTGTACTCAATACAAACAGCCAACATGTGCACTATAAAACGGGTTGTGGAGAATCCAGCAGTGTGACTTCAGTCGATCTTCAGATTGGCTAAATGGACATGTATATATCTTGTTGCAGTGTATGGTGGTGGGATATACTTTAATATGGATTTGGAACACTGCTGGAGGGGGATAATGATGAAGTACTGGTGCATGGGAGGTAAAGGAAGCAGTACCCTGGAAATCAGTCCGGGTGGGGAATGCGCCAATGCTCCTGGCTTGACGCTCGATGAGCTCTGCAGCTTCCGCAAACGGACCATTCTTCAAATAATGGACGATGAGGAAATTGATTTCAGCAGCATCCACCTAGGCAGACAAGAAAACGACGTGCGTTATTTTGGTCAACAAGCTCCATGCCTGCAGCAGCTAATGCGAAAAAGCTTATCAAATGCACCTCAGCCATCCCGGAAAGCTCCCCGTCAACACCGAATGCGGGCAAAGTCGATGCGGAGTATCGGAAGATTTAAGGAATCTGGAAAAGACTGCAATCTAATTCGATAAGGGCCATAGTGTAGGACTTTTGAAGCTGAACTCGAAAGCTGGCGAATTTCAGAAGAACTATGCAAAGAAGAACAGCTCAGAGCAGTACGGTAGTACCATCCGCATCCGTCCATGCCGCTCAGGACCATGCCCTTTGCACCAAATCGAAAAACAAAATCCCGCTCAGATCTATAATCGCCAATTTGCTCAAGATTTGCGTCTGCGCGTAATCGCCCTTTTATTAAGGGCTTGAACCAGCGGCGCTCATTTTGTTGCGTTCGCAAAATTGGGACAACCTTTTTTTGTCCGACCCCACCTTCTACATTATAGTAATTTTCGATGGGGAAGAAAGCTAAAGGAGGATTCATAGACCTCCCCGAGGTCGATGATGAGCCTGAGCAAGACGCAGCAGCTCCACCCGCCGCCCAGCAGACGGGCAAGGTAAAGACGAAAGGAGGCAAGGGAAAGAAGGGAAAGAAAGGAGCTGACGGCTTCGATAGCGAGGAAGAAGATGCTGCCTTGAAGCAGGTTGGAGGAGGGTCAGTTGATGATGGCGAGCCCCAAGCCAATCTAGGGAAGGGATCCAAGAAGAAGGGGGGAGGCAAGAAGTCTACGTTCGATATGTTGAAGGAAGATGAGGACTCGAACCCTGCCAAGGGGCCCATGGTGAGCAGAAGCAGGCTGATGCATGATTACTTTACATTGCTTCCTGTGTGGTATTGCATGAGGCTGTGCTGATATGTGGGAAACTGTGCTGCATGTGGCTGTCCTGTGGGGGGTAGTGGGGGCAGGGATTTCCTTTTCCGTTGTTCTTACCAGCTTCTTGGCAGCTCCGCGAGCCAGCCACAGGGCTATACCAACATATTTCATTAGTTCTGGACAGCTGATTGTTGCAGCTTGAAGGTGCACAGAGTTTCACCAGGTTCGGTTGAATAGCCAGCCAGGGGAGCTGCCTAGGAGCTGCTGCTGAAAAGAAAACACCGGGCAGGGCTTGTCTGCCAATGAGTGGGTCCTCTGCTGGTGGTGGTGGTGTGTGTTGTGTGTGTGTGGGGGGGGGTAGGGGGGGGGGGGGGGGCTTATCTTGTTAAATTATCTCTTGTTCAAGACACCATGAGGCTGGTCTCTTTCTGTGAGGGCGGGGGTGTAACATAATTATTTTTTGTTCTCTTGAGTTTGGTGCTCTGCATTTTTATGGCCATGGATTGGCCTTATGCCCCAGCCCTTGAATCTTACTGCAACTTAGTGTGGTGTGTGGTGTGGTGGTATTATGGTTCGGTATGCAGTGTGGTGGTATTGTGGTGTGGTGGTTTTATGGTGCCCGGGGTGTAACGTGAGCAGTGTAGTGTGGTGGTATTATGGTGCAGTATGCTATGTGGTGGTATTGTGGTGTGGTGGTACAAAGGTGCAGTATGCTGTGTGGTGGTATGTGGTGTGGTGGTATGCTGTATGGTGGTATAATGGTGTGGTGTGGTGGTATTTATAGTACCCAGGGTATGACGTGAGCAGTACGGTGTGGTGGTATGTGGTGTGTTGGTATGAGGTGTGGTGGTATGTTGTGTGGTGGTATTATGGTGCCCGGGGTGCAACGTGAGCATTGCAGTGTGGTAGTAGTACGGTGCAGCATGCTGTGTGGTGGTATTGTGGTGTGGTGGTATGTGGTGTGGTGGTATGCTGTGTGGTGGTATAATGGTGCGGTAGGCGGTTTGGTGGTATGTGGTGTGGTGGTATGCGGTGTAGTGGTATTATGGTGCGGTGTGCGGTCAAGTGGTTTGTGATGTGGTGCTATGCGGTGTGGTGGTATTATGGTGCGGTATGTGGTGTGGTGGTATGAGCCATATGAGGCGGAAATCCTCTTGACCAAAACAAAATAGAGGGCAAGGCTTACACGTTACAATCATGCAATATAATGTTGAGAAGTGCTGCAAGTACCACCCATCTCTTACCACGCCCCTCCATTCGCTCTCTTTTTGTGTGTGCTACAAATGACAGAGTCACGGACAAGCGTCCTTCATTCTCTCTGAACTCCCTGCCTTGCAGAAATTGGTGGTGGCTGCTGCAAATACCACCCATCTCTCACCACGGCCCCCTGGCGTTATCTTTTTCATGTGCTGCAAATTCCATAGTCTCAGACAATCGTCCTTCATTATCTCTGAACTTCCTCCCTTGCAGAAATTGGTGGTGGCTGAGGTGATTGAGGTGAGCCCTCACCCTGAAGCGGCATCAACCCTCAGGGTCTGTGTCATCGATGATGGCACTGATGAGCACACTGTCGTCACCAACGTCTTGAGTGTGGAGGAGGGCATGAAGGTGGTGTTTGCGCCCGTCGGCTGCACCACCCCTGGCAGTGGCATGGTCATCACAGAACGCACGCTGAAGGGGGTAGAGAGTAACGGCATGCTTTGCTCAGCCTTCGACATTGGGTGGAGCAAGGAGGCGGATGGTGTGCTTGTTGTGTTGCCAGAGGATGACTTCTATGCCGGAGACAAGGTCCCTCCCAAAGCCCCTAAGGCAGCTAAGGTAGAGTCCTTCAAAATATAAATAGTACGCCGTATTACGAGGTGTGAGGTTTGGGAGGCCAGCTCGTTTGCTTGCACTGGGGTCAACCACCAAATGCCATTTATGTACTACCAACCAACCACCGACCACCAAATGCCACACGTTTGTAACACCAACAAACCACCAACCACCAGATGCCATTATTATGTACCACCAACCAACCACAAACCACCAAATGCCATCCGTATGTAACACCAACAAACCACCAACCACCAGATGCCATTCTTATGTACCACCAACCAACCACCAAATGCCATCCTTGTGTACCACCAACCAACCACCAACCACCAAGTGCCATCCTTATGTACCACCAACCAACCACCAACCGCCAAGTGCCATCCTTATGCACCACCAACCAACCACCAACCACCAAATGCCACCTGTATGTACCACCAACCAACCACCAACCGCCAAATGCCATCCTTATGTACCACCAACCAACCACCGACCACCAAAGAGTCCCAATAAGTTGACGACCTCTTATTTTCATTGACATTTTCCAAGTCAGAAAAACGACCTGATATTTGTCAATTTTTGAAAGGTTTTGGGAACATTTTATTAACTCGGGTAGACCTTCATATCATAGGCTTTGAGAGTCAGCCGCAAATTTAAAAGCATTTTTGGCGAAAACATCACTGCTAAAAGGAGTAGACAGTGTATTGTGTTGTGTATGCCACTTGAAAATGTTTCACTCGTGTATCCTTATTTCGTTATTCACACTTTTTATGTGAAGGGTGGAGGAGGTGGCGGCGGCAAGAAGGGCAAGCCTGCCTTTATGGACCTTGACGAGGAGGAGGCTGGGGAGTTGAAGGCCCCCACCAAGAAAGAGAAAGGTGGAAAGAAGGGCAAGAAGGGAGGAAAGAAGGGCAAGGGAGCTGCATTTGATAGCGATGACGAGGACATGGAGCCTGTGAAGGCCCCTGCTGCTGAAGAGGAGGAAGAGGAGGAGGAGGAAGAGGAGGTTGCCCCTGCAAAGGCCAGCAAGAAGAATAAGAAGAAGGGAGGAAAGAAGGGCAAGGCTGCTGCATTTGATAGCGATGATGAGGACATGGACCCTGTTGAGGCCCCTGCTGATGAGGAGGAGGAGGAAGAAGAGGAGGAGGAGGAGAAGGTAGCTGCTGCTAAGGTCAGCAAGAAGAATAAGAAGAAGGGAGGAAAGAAGGGCAAGGCTGCTGCATTTGATAGCGATGACGAGGACATGGACACTGTTGCGGCCCCTGATGAGGAGGAGGAAGAAGAGGAGGAGGAGGAGAAGGTAGCTCCTGCTAAGGCCAGCAAGAAGAACAAGAAGAAGGGGGGACAGAAGGGCAAGGCTGCTGCATTTGATAGCGATGACGAGGACATGGACCCTGTTGCGGCCCCTGCTGATGAGGAGGAGGAAGAGGAGGAGGAGGAGAAGGTAGCTGCTGCTAAGGCCAGCAAGAAGAACAAGAAGAAGGGTGGGGCTAAATCTGCTGCACTGTTCGCTGCCCTGGGTGGTAGCGATGATGAGGCCGAGGAGCCTGTGGATGAGGAGAAGGAGGAGGAAGAGGTTGTGCCCTCTCCTAAGAAGAAGGACAAAAAAAAGGGCGGAGCAGCCCTGTTTGCCGCCCTGGAGGAGGGTGGGGATGACGTGGCCGAGGAACAGGAGGAGGAGGTGGTGGTACTACCCAGGAAGGATAAGAAGAAGAAGAGTGGATCCAAGGCAGCTTCTCTATTTGCTGCTCTTGAGGCAGACGGGGACACGCCTATGGAGGCGGCTGAGGAGGACCAGGGAGAGGAGGAGGCGCCCAAGAAAAAGAAGAAGGACAAGGGTAGCAAGTCAGCAGCTCTGTTTGCGGCATTAGGCGAGGAAGGCGAGGAAGGCGAGGAGGCGCCAGCTGCAGAGGAGGAAGTTAGCAAGAAGAAGAAGAAGAAAAGCAAGGGCGCTGATATCGATAGCATGCTGTCTGCCATCGCTGATGGTGAAGGTGAGGATCTTGGTTTGGGTCTAAGTCTGGGTCTGAGTCTTAATCTGAATCTAAATCTGAGTATAAGTCTGAGTCTGGTTTTAAGTCTGGGTCTGAGTCTAAGTCTTGGTCTGAGTCTTGGTCTGGGTCTAGGGTTGCGTCTGGGTCAGAAGCAGGGCCAGGGTCAGGGAGAATGTGTGGGTGAGGGGGATGGGTGAGGAGGATGGCAAAGGTGAGGGCCTGGGTCTGCCTGAAGGTGTGTGTGTGTGGGGGGGTGGGGGTGGGGGGGGGGGGGGGGGGGGCATGTGTGAACGTGAGGGTGAAGGTATGGTCTGGGTCAAAATCAGGGACAGGGACAGGGTGGAGGTGGGAGGCATGGGTGAACATGAGGGTGAAGGTTGAGGCGAGGGCCAAGGTGGAGGTTAGAGACTGGGTCTGAGTCAAAATAAGGGTTAGGGTGATGGTGAAGGCGAGGATGAGGGATGAACATGAGGGTAAAGGTAAGGGGTCTGAGTCAAAATCAGGGCCCGGCTGAAGGTGAGATTTTAAGTCAAAATCAGGGACAGGGTGAAGGTGATGGGGAGGGGGAGGGGTGAAGGTGAAAACGAGGGTCAGGGTGAAGGTGAGGGTTTAGATCTGATCCAAAATCAGGGTCAGGGACAGGGTGGAGGTGGGGGGCATTTGTGAACTAGAGGGTGAAGGTGAGGGTGTGGGTCAGTCAAGATCAGGGTCAGCGTGGTGGTGAAGGTGAGGGTGAGGATTGAAGGTGGATGCAAGGGCCAGGGTGAAGTTGAGAGTCTGTTTCTGAGTCAAAACCAGTGACAGGGTGGTGGTGAAGGCAAAGGTGGGGGATGAATGTGGGGGTGAAGGTGAGAGTTTTGAGTCAAAATCAAGGCCAGGGTGAAGGTGGGGTTCTAAGTCAAAATCAGGAACAGGGTGAAGGTGAGGGGGAGGGGTTAAGGTGAAGACGAGGGTCAGGGTGAAGGTGAGGGTCTGGGTCTGATTCAAAATCAGGGTCAGGGACAGGGTGGAGATGGGGGGCATGGGTGAACGTGAGGGTGAAGGTGAATGCAAGGGCCAGGGTGAAGGTGAGGGTCTGGGTCTGAGTCAAATGCAGGGTCAGGGTGGTGGTGAAAGCGAGGGTCAGGAATGAATGTGAGGGTGAAGGTGAATGCAAGGGCCAGGGTGAAGGTGAGGGTCTGGGTCTGAGTCAAAAGCAGGGTCAGGGTGGTGGTGAAAGCGAGGGTCAGGAATGAATGTGAGGGTGAAGGTGAATGCAAGGGCCAGGGTGAAGGTGAGGGTCTGGGTCTGAGTCAAAAGCAGGGTCAGGGTGGTGGTGAAAGCGAGGGTCAGGAATGAATGTGAGGGTGAAGGTGAATGCAAGGGCCAGGGTGAAGGTGAGGGTCTGGGTCTGATTCAAAATCAGGGTCAGGGACAGGGTGGAGATGGGGGGCATGGGTGAACGTGAGGGTGAAGGTGAATGCAAGGGCCAGGGTGAAGGTGAGGGTCTGGGTCTGTGTCGAAATCAGGGTCAGGGTGGTGGTAAAGGCGAGGGTGAGGGATGAACATGAGGGTGAAGGCGAATGCAGTGGCCAGGGTGACGGTGAGGGTCTGGCTCTGTGTCGAAATCAGGGTTTGGGTGATGGTGAAGCCGAGGTTGAGGGTGAAGGATGAACGTGAGTGTGAAGGTGGCCAACCACCCTTACACCGCCAATGGAGTGTCCAACCACCACCCACAGCCATATAACATTACAATCTGCACCGTCTGCTGTGTGTAGGTAAGGTAGAGGAGGAACCCGCTGCGCCTGGGGAGAAGAAAAAGAAGAAGAAGAGTACTAAGGACCTTGAGAGCATGCTCGAGGCGGTGTCGCTGGAGGATGCGGTTGCTGCTGCCCCTGCTCCTGAAGCCAAGCCAACTGGAAAGAAGGGCAAGGCCAAGGTGAAGGACGAGGACCTCGAGCTTGCCGCCATGCTGGCCTCGTTGGATGCGCCCAAAGCGGCCCCAGCCCCCAAAGAGGGCAAGAAGAAGAAGAAGAAGGGCAAGGGTGGTGACGCTGGAGGGGCTGATGAGGATATCGACGCCTTGCTGGCGCAGATCGATGGGCCTGCCCCCCCAACAGCAGCGGCAGATGCTCCTGCTGAGACCCCTAGGGAGGTTGCACCACCTCCAAATGAGGAGGCGAAAGAAGACGAGGGCTCTGATGGGGATGATGGTGAGATTTGGGTTCTGTTTGTGTTGGTTAGCTGTTTGTGTATTGGGTTCCATTTTGTGTTGGTTAGCTGTTTGTGTATTGGGTTCCGTTTGTTTTATTAACTGTTTGTTTGTTGGGTCCCTCTTTTTGTTTGATTGGGATAAAATATAACCCAGTGCTCTGATGGGGATGATGATTTGGAGCTTTAGGCTCTGTTTGTGTTTATTAGCTTTCCATTTTGTGGTTGGCTAGGACAAAATATAACCCAGAGCTCTGATGGGGATGATGATGGTGAGATTTGGGTTCCGTTTGTTTGTATTAGCTGTTTGTTTGTTGGGTTCAATTTTTTTTATTAGGATAAAACATAACCCAGAGCTCTGACGATGATGATGATGATGATGATGATGATGATGGTGAGATGTGGGTTACGTTTGTGTTTGTTAGCTTCCACTCTGTGTTTAATTAGTATAAACGAGAACCCAGAGCTCTGATGGGGATGATGGTAAGATGTAGGTTATGTTTGTGTTTGTTAGCTGATTGTGTTGTTAGGTGTTTGCTTGTTAGCTTCCATTTTGTGTTAGATTAGGATAGAATATAACCCAGAGCTCTGATGGGGATGATGGTGAGCTGTCGCTTATCTTATTGGGGAGCCGTTTTGGGGGGTCTGTTCTGTACAGCAGTTCAGGGGGTGATTTGGATTTGACGTTGCCCCACCTCCAAATGGGGAGGCGTCAGCAGACGACGCCTCTGATGGGGACGATGGGGAGATTTGGGTTCCATCTTTGGGGTATTGTTTTCTATTGCAGTTGAGGGGATGATAAGGATTCCATGTTGCATCACCTCCCTACCCAACCACCCACTGGACCATCCTTCCACCCATCCACCCACTGGACCATTAAATATGTAATGTCTGATGATATCATATGATATCATACTCTCCTTGTGTCAACGTCATATGTTATGCTGGTCCCTAATCATGTGTGCTGGACATGTGAATTACAGAGCCTACTGAGGGCAAGGAGCTGACGGCAGCCCAGAAGAAGAAGCTGAAGAAAAAGCAAAAGGACAAGGAGAAGAAGGTAAGTACAGACGGCAGTACAACCATGTACAGATGGCAGTACAACCATGTACAGATGGCAGTACAACCATGTACCAATCCAATGCAATCATCTGCCAAGCACTTGCAGGTTCATGAGGAGAGTGTCCACCCTCTCCCCGCCTTTTCACGTTAGAGTTCTGAGTGCATAGTGGTTGATGGTGATCTGATATTACTGTTGGAGTTGGTTTCATCCAGATAGAGTAAAGGGGCTAGAGACATTGGTTATTGCTTCAAATTCCAACATATCATTCAGTGAACCTTCCCCTTAAACCCACCCCCCACCCCCCATTGAACCCACACCCACCCCCTTAAACCCACACCCACCCGCACACCAACAGCAACAACCAACAACCACCAACAACCACCAACAACCGCCACCAACCTCTGCCACATGTTTCACCAGCTTCATCGATGTCAAACATGAGGCCACAAACCTCTACCTATTTGGGCTACCCCTGGACATAAAGGCACACACACACTCTCCCACTGGCACACACACACTCAAACACACGCACTTACACACACTCCACTCTCACACACACACGCACACACACACACACGCACACACACACCACAAGTTATCTCATGCACTCACCAGGCCTCTGCCAAGGAGGGCGGCGATGAAGAGGTTGAGGAGGCCGCAGGTGGCAAGAAGGGCAAAGGCCCCAAGGAGTCCGCAGCTGTGCGCCGCTTGAGAGAAACCTTAGAAGCTGGGAGGGCCGCAGAGGAAGCTGCCCAGAAGGCGCATGCTGAGGCAGCCCGCGCAGAGGAGGAGGAGATCGCCAGGCTGGAGGAGGAGGAGAGGGTGAAGAACGAGGACAGGGAGAAGAAGAAGGCTGCACAGAAGGCACGAAGAGACCAACTGAAGAAAGAGGGCAAGTTGCTTACCGGCAAAGCCAAGGTTGAAGCTGACAAGCTGGCCGTCATGCGGGCTCAGCTCTTGGCTCAGGCCGTTGACAAGGGCCTCAACCTAGACACCGCCCCCTCCGGAGATGTGGACGCTGCCGACAAGAAACCCAAGAAGGTTGTGTACGGCAAGAAGCAGACGCAGAAGAAGAAGCAGACCCCAGCCGCTGAGGACTCTGTCCCTTTAGCCGATCTAGAGCCAGCCGCCCCTGCTCTCTCTGATGAGCCAAGTGCCACAGAGCTCTCCCTGCCACCGGCTGCTGCTGCTGCTGCCGAGGTTGTTCCTGCCCCTGTCCCAGAGCCCGTGCCTGAGGAAGAGAGCGAAGGTGACGACTGGGACGAGTTGGATGTGGATAACATCGTCCTCCCTGCAGCTGCCAAGGAGGCCGCAGCTGCCAAGGAGGCCGAGGCCAAGGCCGCGGCTGCTGCCAAGGAGGCCGAGGCCAAGGCTGCGGCAGAAGCTGCGAAGAAGGTGGAGCAAGAGCAGCTTGCAGCTGAACTGGAGGCCAAGAAGGCTGCCGCTGAGGCGAAGAAGGTTGAGCAGGTGGGTCCGGATGGGTGGTGAGGCGAAAGTGGTGAGGCTGCGGCCGTGACGAAGAAACTTGGGTAGGTAGGTCCGGGTGGGTGGTGAGGCCAAGAAAGCTGCTGCTGAGGCAAAGAAGCTTAAGCTGGTGGGTCCGGGTGGGTGGTGAGGCGAAGAAGCTTGAGCAGTTGGGTCCTGGTGGGTGGCGAGGCGAAGGTTCTGAGGAGAAGAAGCTTGGGCAGGTGGTGAGGCGAAAGTGCTCAGGCGAAGAAGCTTGAGCAGATGGGTCCGGTGGGTGGTGAGGCGAAGGAGGTGAGGCGAAGAAGCTCGAGCAGGTGGGTCCGGATGGGTGGTGAGGCAAAGAAGCTTGCGCAGGTGGGTCCGGTGGAATCAGCACTTCTGTAGCATTCCCTGATGTTATTTCCTCCTTGCCCATACCATCCGATACCCTCTGCCCGTTCCCTCTGCCTTCTCCATTTCATACCCGCTGCCCGTCCTCCTATGCATAGCCCATCCCATCGCCTCTACCCATACCACCCCATCCCCTCTCCATTCACCATCCAACCCCATTCCATTGAGCAGGAACGCAAGAAAAAGGCCCTTGCAGATAAGAAGGCTGCTGATTTTGCCAAGAAGGCCGCTGCTGCTGAAGCTGCTCGTGCTAAGGCAGCTGCTAAGAAAGCCGAGAAAGAAGCTGCAGGTAGGTCAGGGTAGGTCCAAGTCAGGGTAGGTCAGGGTAGCTCAGGTCCAAGTCAGGGTAGGTCAGGGTAGCTCAGGTCCAGGTCAGGGTGGGTCCAGGTCCAGGTCAGGGTAGCTCAGGTCCAGGTCAGGGTAGGTCAGGTCCAGGTCAGGTCCAGGTCAGGGTAGCTCAGGTCCAGGTCAGGGTAGGTCAGGGTAGGTCCAGCTCAGGTCAGGGTAGCTCAGGTCCAAGTCAGGGTAGCTCAGGTCCAGGTCAGGGTAGGTCAGGGTAGGTCCAGCTCAGGTCAGGGTAGTTCATGTCTAAGTCAGGGTAGGTCAGTGTAGCTCAGGTCCAGGTCAGGGTAGGTCAGTGTAGGTCCAGCTCAGGTCAGGGTAGGTCATGGTAGGTCCAGCTCAGGTCAGGGTAGGTCAGGGTAGGTCAGATGCAGGTCAGGGTGGGTCCAGGTCATGGTAGGTCAGAGTAGGTCAGGTCCAGGTCAGGGTAGGTCAGTGTACGTCCAGCTCAGGTCAGGGTAGGTCATGATAGGTCCAGCTCAGGTCAGGGTAGGTCAGGGTAGGTCAGATGCAGGTCAGGGTGGGTCCAGGTCATGGTAGGTCAGGGTAGGTCCAGGTCAGGGTAGGTCAGGGTAGGTCAGGTCCAGGTCAGGCCAAGGTCAGGGTAGGTCGTGTCAGACTTTGTGGTTCTTTGCGTTTTACAGTTCATGTTCACATATATGTGTGTACCTGTCATAGTCTTCATGGCTAATTTCAGTTGTACTTTTCATTTCCGTTTGCCCGTCCTATGGAGGCTGCTAAGAAGACAGCCAAAGGTGGTCTGCTTTTTGTGTTGCGCTTTTCCAACACAACACAGACACTAACATACTACAACACAGGTGATAGCATGGGAGACAGCGAAACCATAGCGATGAGGAGAGCTCTGAGGAGGAGAGTGACTCAAAACGCATGCAACACACGCAACACTGCAACGCACACATGTGACAGTGAGGATGCCAGCGAAGGCGATGGCGATGAGGACTCCGATGAAGAGGATTCTTGAGAGGAGGAGAAGAGTGAAACAACACACACACACACACAACACATGCAACACATGCAACACACGCAACACACACTGCAGCACACTCAGGTGACAGTGAGGATGACAGCGAAGGCGATAGCGATGAGGACTCTGATGCTGAAGAGGAACCAAAAGGCAATAGCGATGAGGAGCAGATTCACACTACACACACACACACAACACATGCAACACACACTGCAACGCACACATGTGACAGTGAGGATGACAGTGAAGGCGATAGTGATGAGGGTCAGATTGACACAACACAAACACTCAACACACGCAACACACTACAACACACAGGTGACAGCGAGGAAGACAGCGATGGCGATAGCGATGAGGACTCTGATGATGATGAAGAGGATTCTTCTGATGAGGAGGAGGAGGAGGAGAGTTCCGAGGAAGAAAGCGACGAGGAATCTGACGAGGACTCCTCCAATGAGGATGACTCTGATGATGACTCTTCAGAGTACAGCATGGATACTGACGATGAGAAGGAGGCACGCATTGAGGAAGCCAGGGTGCGTATGCAGTAGATGTTGATTTCAGTGTGGTTGCTCCAGGCCATGGGGCATGTTCTGTTCGGTGTAGCTACTGGTCATAGGGCATGTGTGCATGTTATGTTCCAGTTTAGGACTCAAATGAGGATGACTCTTCAGAGTACAGCATGGATACTGACGATGAGAAGGAGGCACGCATCGAGGAAGCTAGGGTGTGTATGCAGTAGGGGTCGATTCAGGGGCGGTCGCAACAGGTCATGGGGCATGTGTGCATGTTATGTTACAGTCCAGGACTTCTCCGATGAGGATGACTCTGATGAGGATGACTCTGAGTACAGCATGGATACTGACGATGAGAAGGAGGCACGCATCGAGGAAGCCAGGGTGCGCATGCAGTAGTTGTTGATTTCAGTGTGGTTGCTCCAGGTCATGGGGCAAGTTATGTTCAGTGCGGCTACCGGTCATGGGGCATGTGTGCATGACATGTTACAGTCTAGGACTCAAATGAGGATGACTCTTCAGAGTTTAGAATGGATACTGACGATGAGAAGGAGGCATGCATCGTGGAGTAGGGGTCGATTTCAGTGTGGTTACTACGGGGCATGGGGCATGTGTGATGACCCCTGGTGGGGCGTGGGATTAAGGGAGCCTTGTCTTCCGGCGGTAGAGAACAGGCTGCTACCTTACCTGGACAAAGCTACCATGGCAGTTGACAGCGACCGAGAACTCTCAAGCGCACCCGTAGCGATTCGAACCCCGCACGTTCTGCCTGATTTCAACGAACTCAACCATTGAGCCAACCGTCGAAACAGGAGATTTCTGTTGGGCATGTGTATGTTATGTTCCTGTCCAAGACTCCTATTACATACCTGCTGGTTAGACACTGCCAGCGTCAGCTGTTCTATGGTTCTACCTGTCGCTCTCTTAACCCGGTACCCCTAAGGGTTCCGGTATTGACGGCGTCCCTGAAAGGTCTGCTTGTCCTCCAATATACCATCCGTGTCTCTGTACTTCACCTCTCTGACAGACACTCCACACACGTACCTCTCGTATGTCCCTCTGCATTCCACATGTATGTATATTCCAGTCCAGGGGTAGGCCAAATAGGCTAAAGAGACTTGCCCAATCGTGATAGGAAGGGCTTTAAAAGAAAAAGCATTTATGAGCTGCACCCAAACAATTGTTTTACTGACAGGGGACCTGAGTTTGTGCTGCAGTGATCATTTAATTATACAATTTAATTAAATCATCACCTCACCACATACACGCAGGATAAGCGCCTGGGGTACACCTCTTTCCCTTCATGTTCCTCTTCACTTTAGCTGTGGCCCCCCAGCCCTATCACACACGCATACTATTCCAACCCACCCCCAGCCAGACCAACAGTATCCCCTACTTTTTCCGGACCTCTCCCAGCCCTTCACCCCACCCCATCCACACACACTCTCTCTCTCCCCCCCCCCCCCCCCCCCCCCCCCCCCCCCAATTAAATCATAATCTCACCACATACACGCAGGATAAGCGCCTGGCACGCAGTGCTGCTGCCAGAAAGAATGCCGACCCCAGCCTGCTGCGCTCTCCTATCTGCTGCGTCTTGGGCCATGTTGATGTGGGCAAGACAAAGATTCTGGATAACATCCGTAGGACCAACGTGCAGGTAGGCTGTGAATGTGTGTTCCTGTGTATGTGTGTCGTTACAGTCCAGGGGTGACATGGGCACAGATTGTGGATGGCATCCTTAGGACCAACTTACAGGTAGGCTGTGAATGTGTAGCTGTATGAATGTGTTGCTGTGTGAATGTGTTGCTGTATGAAAGCATGAATGTGTAACTGAATGAAGGTGTGATTGACTTACTCTTTGAATGTGTGATTTTGTTACATTGTGGATGAGTTACTGTTTGAATGTGTGAATGTGTTACTGTGTGAATGTGTTACTGTGTGAATGTGTTACTGTGTGAATGTGTAACTGTGTGAATGTGTTACTGTGTGAATGTGTGAATGTGTGAATGTGTTACTGTGTGAATGTGTTACTGTGTGAATGTGTTACTGTGTGAATGTGTTACTGTGTGAATGTGTGAATGTGTGAATGTGTTACTGTGTGAATGTGTTACTGTGTGAATGTGTGAATGTGTGAATGTGAATGTGTACTGTGTGAATGTGTTACTGTGTGAATGTGTTACTGTGTGAATGTGTTACTGTGTGAATGTGTTCCTTGGTGAATGTGTTACTGTGTGAATGCGTTACTGTGCCTCTGTATGAAAATGTGAAAAAGGTAATGATAACGTCTGGTGGGGCGTGGTGTTAAGGGAGCCCGTCGTACGCAGATAGGGAGCGGTCTTCTACCTCAACTGGACAAGCTACCATCGCGGTTGACAACAACCTGCAACGCCAAGAGCGACCGAAGGGGGTAACGAACCTCCGACTCATCATTCTCAAAGTGATCTGGTCTACCACTAGACCAATGTATATCACTGAAAGGGGCTATGAAAATGTGAATTAGTTGCTGTGTGGATGTTTTACTGCTCATTCATGTATCTATGTATGGAAGCATATCCCTCAGGCGGAGCTTTCTGTCTGGTAATTCCATGCATGTTCGGATTACTTATGTTTTTGTGAAGCACGTTGCAAATTGAGTGAATCCAAGCAACACTATTGCTTCCCAAACCATCCGTGGCTCCGCGCTTCGCTCTCCGCCCCATACCGTTTTATATCGTGAGGCTGGTGGTATCACCCAACCAATTGGTGCCACCTCTTTCCCTAGGGATTATGAAGTGCCAAGGACAGAGTCCCTTTAACGCTGACTACCTCCCCCACCTCACACCACTCCCCCCCCACCCACCCACCCACCCACCCACCCCCTCGCAGGATGGAGAGGCTGGCGGTTCCACCCAACAAATGAGTGCCACCTTTGACCCTAAAGAGTCTAGCATTGAAAAGACAGAGTCCCTTAAACGTTGACCTCTTAAACACTGACAACCTCCCCCACCTACCCCCCCCACACACACACACACCCTCTCCGTCAGGATGGAGAGGCTGGCGGTATCACCCAACAAATCGGTGCCACCTTCGTCCCTAGAGAGTCAATCATCAAAAGAACCGAGACCCTGCGCAAGGGTAAGGATTTCGACCTCAAGCTGCCTGGACTGCTCATCATCGACACCCCTGGTCACGAGTCTTTCACCAACCTGCGTCAAAGGGGCTCTGGCCTGTGCGACATGGCTGTGCTCATTGTGGACCTCATGCACGGGCTGGAACCACAAACCATCGAGTCTATTGGACTGTTGAAAAGTAGGAAGACACCCTTTGTCATCGCACTCAACAAGGCAAGTGTATCATATTTATTTTCTGTCTTAATTAGGGCTGGAACCGCAGACCATCGAGTCGATTGGGCTGTTGAAAAGTAGGAAGACACCCTTCGTCATCGCACTCAACAAGGCAAGTGTATTAATACATTTTATTATTAATTAGGGCTGGAACCACGTATTATTTAATTTAGTATTAATTAGGATTGGAACCACAAACCATCGAGTCTATTGGGCTGTTGAAAAGCAGAAAGACACCCTTTGTCATTGCACTCAACAAGGCAAGTGTTGAAGTGTATTATCTCTTTCATTATTATTTATGGGCCATACGTATAGCTGAAACTATAGTTTTAAGCACAAGTGCTCTCTCAAATATGGTTAGATTGTTTTTCTTAATTAGGGCTTGAAAAGTAGAATGACACCCTTTGTCATCGCACTCAACAAGGCGAGTGTATTATTTATTGTATTATTACTTCCTGGAGTACCGCCCAGATACATATACAGGGGCCGGTACTTGGATGCTTGAGATGGGTTTGACCCCCGGAGGGGGGTCAATAGGCCACGCGTACAGCTAAAGCTGAAGTATTAAGTACAAGAGCTCTCTCACATCTGGTCTAACTTTCAAGACCATGAAAAAGACACCATGCAAAAGAGCCCATGATCTGTGCAGTGCTTCGTCACCACTCTAATGTGGCAGCGACCCCACTGTTTCACTGGTAACAGAAGGTGTGGTGCCGATTATACCTCAGCGTTTGGCGTCGACTGGTACCTTAGGCGCAAGAACCCGCGACATGGGCCGGTCACATCAAGTTGATGAGGGCGGTCTGGTTGTTTCTGTGTTTGGCTACGTGTAGCAGCTTCCACCCAGCTCCATTAGCCAGCGCCTGAGTTGAGCCCAAATATTGCAGCTGCATTGGAACGCCTGTCATGCTAGCTTTCAGACGCACTTCAGTTTTGGCCCAAGGTTGGCTGAAAAGAGCTGCAAAGAAACTGCTACACGTAGCCAAAAAATAAACAGTGCCAGCTGGTGCCAGAGCTATTTTATGGTGGTTCTGGCTGCAGTCAGAGGTTAGCAATCATCATTTGAATAAAACAAATGAATCCGATTAATTGGGTCACTCAAATGTATTTATATAGTTGGGCTTTAAAGTGTTAAATAGCAACATATAAGAGGTATAAGAGATATAATATATATAAAAGATAGCACAGAGATATAAGAGAGATTAGAGAGATATTAATTAAATGTCTACATCCATGAATAATATGTATTTTTGTATCGGTTTCCATTTGTTGATCGCAACCATTACATGAATCCTAGCAATGGCGTTGCTCTGCAGGTCGACCGCATGTACGAGCAGATGTACACACAGGCACAAACAGGCAAAACATATCAGCCGATGTACACACAGACAAATACAGGCACATAAACACGCACAAGATACACAAACACGGGCACATAAACATACAGACACACAAATACAGGCACATAAACATACACAGACACACAAGCACAGGCACATAAACATACACAGACACACAAACACACAAGTAAAGACACCCAGATCCATCTCACATCCATCTCAATTGCTCTGCAGGTCGACCGCATGTATGAGCAGATGTACACACAGGCACAAACAGGCAAAACGTATCAGCAGATGTACACACAGGCAAAAACAGGCAAAACGTATCAGCAGATGTACACACAGGCACAAACAGGCAAAACGTATCAGCAGATGTACACCCAGGCACAAACACAGGCACATAAACATACACAAACACACAAGTGAAGCTACCCATATCCATCTCAATTGCTCTGCAGGTCGACCGCATGTATGGGTGGAACAGTGTGGCTGATTCTCCCATTCGTGATGCCTTCGACCGTCAGCCAGACTATGTGCACAAGGAGTTTGAAACACGCTCCAGCGATATCTTCTTGCAACTGAACGAGCAGGTAAGAACGAAATAGCTGGTAAAGGGCAGGAAAAAGCAGGTAAAAAGCAGGTGCAAGGCAGGGAAAAGGCAAGTAAAGGGCAAGTAAAAGGCAAGGTAAAAAGGA
Source organism: Chlamydomonas sp. ICE-L (assembly GCA_013435795.1). Classification (NCBI taxonomy): domain Eukaryota; kingdom Viridiplantae; phylum Chlorophyta; class Chlorophyceae; order Chlamydomonadales; family Chlamydomonadaceae; genus Chlamydomonas; species Chlamydomonas sp. ICE-L. The sequence continues at coordinate 2,316,205 of JACBWV010000839.1, forward strand.
CCTTTTTGCAACTGAAAGAGCAGGTAAGAAGATATTAATGGTTACTGCTACTGCCAAAGATGGCAAGGAGCCTTATGGCTGAAGCCATGCAAAAATACTTACAGTGGCCGTTATATTTTTTGTGTAAACCCTACCTGACCTTGCATTGAAGTTTATATCTTCTTGCAACTGAACGAGCAGGTAAGAAGATATTAATGGTTACTGCTACTGTCAAAGATGGCAAGGAGCCTTATGGCTGAAGCCATGCAAAAATACTTACAGTGGCCGTTATAATTTTTGTGTAAACCCTACCTGACCTTGCATTGAAGTTTATATCTTCTTGCAACTGAACGAGCAGGTAAGAACGAAATAGCTGGTAAAAGGCAGGGAAAAGCAGGTAAAAGGCAAGTAGAGGGCAAGTAAAAGGCAAGGTAAAAAGGACCTTCTTGCAACTGAACGAGCAGGTAAGAAGGTATTAATTATTACTGCTACTGCCAAAGATGGCAAGCAGCCTTAAGGCTGAAGCCGTGCAAAAATACTTACAGTGGTCGGGCAGTGGTCGTTATGATTTTTTTTGTTATGAGTAGGTACCTCCAAGGATTAGAGGGGTAGGGGGTCTTGGCACGAAGTGGAGCAGGTCCTCCAAGAATTAAAAGGGGAGGGTATATTTAATGAAGTCCACGACCACCATCATCACATCTACAACCACCACATCCCCAATTACCACAACCACCACCATCACATCTACAACCACCACATACAAATCCGCATCCATATCAGCATCCATATCCACATTCACACCTGAAACCACCATATCCGCGTCCAACCACCACCTTTCACCCACCACCCTCAACCCTCCATACACCACCTTTCACCCACCACCCACGACCCTCCACCTACCACCTTTCACCCACCACCCACGACCCTCCAACCACCACCTTTCACCCACCACCCACAACCCTCCACCCACCTCCTTTCACCCGCCACCCACGACCCTCCAATCACCACCTTTCACCCACCACCCACAACCCTCCACCCAACTCCTTTCACCCGCCACCCACGACCCTCCATACACCACCTTTCACCCATCACCCACGACCCTCCACCCACCTCCTTTCACCCGCCACCCACGACCCTCCATACACCACCTTTCACCCACCACCCACGACCCACCAACCACCACCTTTCACCCACCACCCACAACCCTCCAACCACCACCTTTCACCCACCACCCACAACCCTCCACCCACCTCCTTTCACCCGCCACCCACGACCCTCCAACCACCACCTTTCACCCACCACCCACAACCCTCCACCCACCTCCTTTCACCCACCACCCACGACCCTCCACCCACCTCCTTTCACCCACCACCCACGACCCTCCAACCACCACCCTCCACCCTCCAACCACCACCTGGCTCCAGGGTCTGAATGTGGCGCTGTACTGGAAGAACACCATATTTGCGTCCAACCACCACCTTTCACCCACCACCCTCAACCCTCCACCCACCTCCTTTCACCCACCACCCTCAACCCTCCACCCACCTCCTTTCACCCGCCACCCACCACCCTCCACCCACCACCCACCACCTGGCCCCAGGGTCTGAATGTGGCGCTGTACTGGAAGAACACCATATTCGCGTCCAACCACCACCTTTCACCCACCACCCTCAACCCTCCACCCACCTCCTTTCACCCACCACCCTCAACCCTCCACCCACCTCCTTCACCCGCCACCCACCACCCACCACCTGGCCCCAGGGTCTGAATGTGGCGCTGTACTGGAAGAACACCATATTCGCGTCCAACCACCACCTTTCACCCACCACCCTCAACCCTCCACCCACCTCCTTTCACCCACCACCCTCAACCCTCCAACCACCACCTTTCACCCACCACTCACGACCCTCCAACCACCACCCTCCATCCACCACCCACCACCTGGCCCCAGGGTCTGAATGTGGCGCTGTACTGGAAGAACACCGACCCTCCACCCACCACCTTTCACCCTCCACCCACAACCCACCACCTGGCCCCAGGGTCTGAATGTGGCGCTGTACTGGAAGAACACCGACCCCCGAAAGTATGTCAGCATCGTGCCTACCTCAGCCATCTCCGGAGAAGGAATCCCTGACCTGGTCCAAATCATGGCCAAGCTTACCCAGACAATGATGCAAGACAAGCTGATGTATGTTGCGGATACACAGTGCACAGTGCTGGAGGTACGTCAAGTAGAATGTAGTGCGTTTGTTCGAGTAGCACACGTATCATGTGTATGTATGCATGTATGCCTATTTGGTCATGTAAGTCACCCAGCTTACCGAGACGATGATGCAAGACAAGCTGATGTAGGTCGCAGACACACAGTGCACAGTGCTGGAGGTACGTCAAGTAGAATGCAGTGTGTTTCATAGTGTCGCTCATGTAGCATGTGAACGTATGTATGTATGTATGCCTATTTGGTATTGTAAGTCACCCAGCTGACCCAGACGATGATGCAAGACAAGCTGATGTATGTCGCTGACACACAGTGCACAGTGCTGGAGGTACGTCAAGTAGAATGCAGTGTGTTTCATGGTGTCGCTCATGTAGCATGTGTAAGTATGTATGTATGTATGTATGTGTGTATGTATGTATGCCTATTGGTCTTGTAAGTCACCCAGCTGACCCAGACGATAATACAAGACAAGCTGATGTATATTGCGGATAGACAGTGCACAGAGCCGCACTTGTAGAATGTGTACGTTTGCCTTTTTATATCATGTAAGTCGCGTATCATATGTATGTATGTATGTATGTGTGTATGTATGTGTGTGTTTATGTATGTATATTTGGTCTTCCCCTGGACTGTAACAACATGCAACATACCTGAACTTCCATGAGTCTGGTGTGTGTATTTTTACAGTTCAGGGGTGGCCAAATAGGTTACAGAGACTTACCCAACCTCACAATGGGCAAATCCGAAGCCTAATTGGCTGCCCCCTGGACTGTAACAATATTCAACATACATGTACGTTACAGTCCAGGGGGCAGCCAATTAGGCTTTGGATTTGCCCATTATGAGGTTGGGCAAGTCCCTTTAGCCTATTTGGCTACCTCTGAATTGTACAAATACTCACACCAGACTCACATCATATGCGCAGACAAGTACCACTCATTGCCATTCCTGTGCCCCTGGTCTATGTGGTTCACAGGTGAATACCATGGAGTGTCTGGAACCACTGTGGACTGTGTCCTGGTGAATGGAAAGCTAAAGGAACCTGAACAAAACAACCACTCTATATCATACACTCAAATTGCTCGTAAAGTGTTGTAACCAAGTACCATCCGCTGCTCTCAGTGCCACTTCACTGCCCTTCTCAATGCCACTCCTCTGCCCTTGGCCCTGTTTGGTTTGCAGGTGAAGACCATGGAGGGTCTGGGAACCACAGTGGACTGTGTCCTGGTGAACGGAAAGCTGAAGGAAGGTGATCGAATCGTAGTATGTGGTTTGGGCGGACCCATCGTATCTCGCGTCAAAGCCTTGAAGACACCCATGGTGAGTCGCACTAGTGTCAAATCAAGTGCATGTGTGCTACAGTCCAGTCTGAAGGGACTTGTCTGGGAACCACAGTGGACTGTGTCCAGGTGAACGGAAAGCTAAAGGAAGGTGATCGAATCGTCGTATGTGGTTTGGGCGGACCCATCGTATCTCGCGTCAAAGCCTTGAAGACACCCATGGTGAGTTGCACTTGTATCGAATCAAGTGGATGTGTGCTACAGTTCTGCCTGATGGGACTTGTCTAGTAACTACAGTGGACTGTAGCATATTAAACAGAATGCTGAAGTAAGATGCTCGAATCGTCGCCTGTGGCTGGGTGGTGGTTTGGGCGGACCCATCGTGTGTGTGGGTGGGGGTGCTGGGGGGGGGGGGGGGGGGGGGGGGGGGGGGGGGGGGCAGACTCATTGTATCTTGCGTGGGCATAGGATGACCACAGCCTCCAGAACTTTGCCTGCAAGATGGTGGGAGGTGGGTGGGGTGTTGGAGGTGGAGTGGGGGTGGTGGCGGAGCAGGGTTGTTTCAGGAGACCCATTGTATCTCACGTCAAGGCTTTGAAGTGACCCATGGTCATTCACACTACCATCTTCCGCTATATTACATTGTCATGGGGAGGCCAGTGTTGACCCAAGACAACCCGGTATCACGGGGGTCTTCCAGCTATCCTCTCTTAATCAACTGAATGTATGCAGAGGTCAACATTGGCCAGTGGCATCAGCATTTACTTCATGTTTGGCGGGTGCAACCACAAATAGACACAAACCCTGGCACACTACGGCCAACACCCGAACCACCAACACCAACACTACCCGATGAACCACCCGTACTACCCGATGAACCACACACACTCCCAGACTAACCACCCACACTACCCGACTAACCACCCACACTACCCGACTAACCACCCACACTACCCGACTAACCACCCACTCTACCCGACTAACCACCCACACTACCCGATGAACCACCCACACTACCCGATGAACCACCCACACTACCCGATGAACCACCCACACTACCCGATGAACCACTACCAACACCAACACCAACACTACCGACTGTAACAGCCATTGAAGGAGATCCGCGTGAAGGGACAGATGCAAGATCACAAAGAGATCCGAGCTGCCATGGGAGTCAGAGTGGTCGCCCCTGGTCTGGAACAGGCAGTAGCTGGTACATCACTGTTTGTGGTAGGTACTTGCTACCCTAGCCTATTACCCTATCCTGGGTCTGAATTGTTGTCTTAATGGGCACGGTAGCGCGGATGTTGTTTGTGTGCCCGGTTTGAGATAGAAGTGAGGACTGTCGCCCCTGGTCTGGAACAGGCAGTAGCTGGTACATCACTGTTTGTGGTAGGTACTTGCTTCCCTAGCCTTGAACCACAACCTGGGCCAGATCCCTAGCCTACACCTAGGTGATGTTAGCCTGGGTCAGACGTGTTTCCTTCATGGGCACAGTAGGGCCCATTTTGTTGAATGATATGTAGGGATCGGCAATATGATATCATATGATATCATGTCATCATATGATATCATATGATGCCGGCGGTCTGATCAGGTAACTTTGGCCTGGGGCATCATATCATATTATATTAAATCATATGATACCATACTCGTCTTTGGTCAACATCATATGATTTGCCGTTCCCTAATGATAGGGTGTGTGTAGTTGGTACAGGCGACCCTAGCCTATGTCCGTAAATATGCCTGTATGCCTGTCTGCCTGTACATATACCTGTGCCTGTCTGTAAATATGCCTGTATGCCTGTCTGCCTGTACATATACCTGTGCCTGTCTGTAAATATGCCTGTATGCCTGTCTGCCTGTACATATACCTGTGCCTGTCTGTAAATATGCCTGTATGCCAGTCTGCCTGTACATATACCTGTGCCTGTCTGTAAATATGCCTGTATGCCTGTCTGCCTGTACATATACCTGTGCCTGTCTGTAAATATATACCTGTATGCCTGTCTGCCTGTACATATACCTGTGCCTGTCTGTAAATATATACCTGTATGCCTGTCTGCCTGTACATATACCTGTGCCTGTCTGTAAATATATACCTGTATGCCTGCCTGTAAATATGCCTGTATGCCTGTACATATGCCTGTGCCTATGCCTATGCCTGTGCCTATGACTGTACCTATACTTGTACCTAATATTTGTACCTTATGCCTATGCCTGTACCTATGCCTGTGTCTGCCCCTATGCCTGTGCATATGCCTGTACCTATGCCTTGTGCCTAAGCCTACTCCTATACCTTGTGCCTATGTTGCAGATTGGCCCCGAGGATGACGAGGAGGAACTGAAGGATAGCGTGATGGAAGACATGGCAGACATTTTTGGAAAGATCGACAAGGGTGGAGAGGGTGTCTGCGTCCAAGTGAGTCTCTTGCAGAAATGTTATTTTGCTTCCGAAGAAGAGGTCATAGCTTTTTTCCCCACATGAATATGAGCTTTAGGCGGTGGCTGGTACAACGCTGTTTGTGATTGGTACTTGCTACCCTAGCCTAGAACCGTAGCCCGGGTCTGAGTTGTTGTCTTGATGAGCACGGTATGAAGTGTTGTTTTGCTTCCACAGAAGTGGTCGTAGCTTTTCTTCTTCCCCGCATGAATATGAGCCTTGGGCAGTAGCTGGTACAACTCAGTTTGTGGTAAGTACTTGCTACTCTAGCCTATAATTGTAGCCCGGGTCTGAGTTGTTGTCTTGATGGGCACGGTCTGGAATATTGTTTTGCTTCGAGAGAGGAGGTCATAGGTTTTATTTTTACCCACATGAATACAAGCTTTGGGCAGTAGCTTGTACAATGCTGTTTGTGATAGGTACTTGCTACCCTAGCCTAGAACCAAGCCTATGTCTGAGTTGTTGTCTTGGTGGGCACGGTACAAAATGTTGTTTTGCTTAAGCAGAAGAGGTCGGCTTGTCTTTTCAGCTACCAGCAGCAGCTTCTAGGCACCTTCCTTAGCAAAAGGACAGTTTGATGGAAGAGTAGCTTCTAGGCACCTTCCTTAGCTGAAGGACAGTTTGATGGAAGAGCAGCTTCTAGGCACCTTCCTTAGCAGAAGAACAGTGTGATGGGAGAGCAGCTTCTAGGCACCTTCCTTAGCTGAAGGACAGTTTGATGGAATAGTAGCTTATAGGCACCTTCCTTAGCTGAAGGACAGTTTGATGGAATGCAGCTCTAGGCACTCTCCATTGTAGGGCAAGAAGTAACATGTGATGGGAAAAATAGAATGTCAGCTTCAGGCATCCTTCCTTAGCTGAAGGACAGTTGATGGAATGAGGCACGTCTAGGCTACTTTCCTTAGCAGAAGAACAGTGTGATGGGAGAGCAGCTTCTAGACACCTTCCTTCGCTGAAGGACTGTGATGGGAGAGCAGCTTCTGGACACCTTCCTTAGCTGAAGGACAGTGTGATGGCAGACATGGCAGGAATGGTCGAAGGTGGAGTGGGCGGCTGTGTCCAAGTGGCTCGCATGCTGAAATGTTGTTTTGCTTATGCAGAAGATGTCATAGCTTTTCTTCTTCCCCACATGAATATGAGCTTTAGGCAGTAGCTGGTACAACGCTGTACTGCGTGATAGAGGACATGGGCACAAGGCAGGCATATTTTGGAAAGATTGACAAAGATGGATAGGGCGGCCGCGTCCAAACGGCTTGCATGCTGAAATGATGTTTTGCTTATGAAGCGGTGGTCATAGCCTTTCTTCTTCCCCACATGAATATTAGCTTTGGGCATTAGCTGGTACAACTCTGTTTGTGATAGGTACTTGCTACCCTAGCCTAGAAGCATAGCCTGGGCCAGATCCCTAGCCTAACGTTAGCCTGTGTCCCCCACATGAATATGAGCTTTAAGCAGTCGCTGGTGCAACGCTGTTTGTGGTAGGTACTTGCTACCCTAGCCTAGAAGCATAGCCTGGGCCAGATCCCTAGCCTAACGTTAGCCTGTGTCCCCCACATGAATATGAGCTTTAAGCAGTAGCTGGTGCAACGCTGTTTGTGATAGGTACTTACTTACCTAGCCTAGAACTGTAGCCTGGGTCAGTTGTTGTCTTGGTGATTGACGTTGACGTTCCCTGACAACCACCCACAACAACTTCACAGGCGTCTACCCTGGGTTCCCTAGAGGCCCTGCTCACCTTCTTGGACAGTGACGCCGTTGGAATTCCTGTTGTTGGCATCAACATCGGACCCATCCATAAGAAGGATGTGCTGCGAGCTGGCGCTATGGCTGAGAGAGGTAGGACTTGGGTGGGGAAGATGGTGTGTGTGTGTGTGGGGGGGGGGGGGGGGGGGGGGGGGGGGGGGGGGGGGGGGGGGGGGGGGGTTAATATTGGGTAGGGAATATATCTTGCCCACCTGCATTTTCAGCAAGAACGATGCAAAACGTTTGATAACCCCAATGTCTTGCCCACCTGCATTTTCAGCAAGAACGATGCAAAACGTTTGTTAACCCCAATGTCTTGCCCACCTGCATTTTCAGCAAGAATGATTCAAAACTGCTTTTGACGTCCCTGTTGGGCGTGATGCCAGGGACTTGGCTGAGGAGATGGGTGTGAAACAGGCTACTACATTTTGCCATTTTGGGTAACGTGAAAGAAATATTTGATCTGATCACCGCTCACAGGCCTCAATCATCACATTTTCTGATCACCACTCTCAGGCCTCAAGAAGTTTGCGGTCATCCTTGCTTTTGACGTTCCTGTTGGGCGTGATGCCAGGGACTTGGCAGAGGAGATGGGTGTGAAGATCTTTACTGCCGACATCATCTACCACCTGTTTGATCAATTCACGGTGGGTTTCAGATATGTTGGCGGGGTTGGTGACGAGTACCAGTGTCTGTGTAGTGTGTGTAGTATGTGTGAGGAGATAGGTGTGAAGATTTTCACTGCCGACATCATCTACCACCTGTTTGATTTATTCACGGTGGGTTTCAGATATGTTGGCGGGATTGGTGACAAGTACCTGTTTGTGTGAATGTAGTGCGTGTGTGTGAATGAGGAGACGGGTGTGATGATCTTCACTGTGGACATCATCTACCACCTGTTTGATTTATTCACGGTGGGTTTCTGATATGCTGTTGGCAGCTCTCCCTTTTTAGCGATCCGTGTGGTCTTGGGACTGCATGTGCACAAGAAGCTGGAGCAACCAACCAACCAACCAATCATCTACCAACCAACCATATAGCAACCAACCAACCAATCATCTATTTACCGAGCTACGTAGCCAAGTAAACAAGTCACAAACAAACATGTATTTATCTGTTTATGGCAGCTTTCACTTTCAGCAATCCATCTCGTTTGGAAGCTGTATGAGCACAAAAAGCCGGACCAACCAACTAACCAACTGATCAACCAACCAACCAACCAACCAACCGACCAGTCATGTAATCACTTAACCAAGTAGCCAAGTCTCAAACGAAGAAAACAAACTGAAAATAAATCATCCAACCAAGTAGCCAAGTCACAAACGAAGAATAAAAAAGAATCAGCAAAAAACAATTAATGGTGCTGCATTCATATGAGCCGACCTTGTTAATGATGATCTTGTTGGCAACTGCCCATCCACTCATCCGTCCACCCATCCTCATATCCATCCATCCATACTCCCATCCATCCATACCCCCATCCATCCATACTCCCATCCATCCGACCCCCCATCCGACGAACCAACCACGCATTCATCCATGCATTCATACATTCATTCAATCATCTTTCTACTTCCATCCTACATGCAGGCCTACATGAAGACAATGAAGATTGAGGAGCAAGAGGCTGCCCGACTGACCGCCGTGTTCCCATGCACCCTTAAGATCTTACCAACCTGCATTTTCAACAAGAAGGATCCCATCGTGCTTGGTGTTGAGGTGGTAGAGGGTATCGCTAAGGTGAGAGGGGATCTAGTGGGTCGTGATAGTGGGTGCGGAGGTGGTGGCTTTGCTGGTGGGTGTCATGGTGGTGGTGATTGTGGTATAGGGTATCGCCAAGGTGAGAGGGGAGCTAGTGGGTGGTGGTGATGGTGGGTGTGGAGGTGGTAGAGGGTATTGCTAAGGTGAGAGGGGAGCTAGTGGGTGGTGGTGATAGTGGGTGTGGAGGTGGTAGGGTATTGCTAAGGGGGGAGGGGAGCTAGTGGTTGTGAAGGTGGTAGAGGGTATCGCTAAGGTGAGGGGGGAGGTAGTGGGTGTTGATGGTGGGTGTCATGGTGGTGGTGATGGTGGTGGTGATGGTGGGTGTCATGGTGGTGATGGTGGCTTACATGGTGGTGATGGTGGGTGTCATGGTGTTGATGGTAGAGAAAGGGAGGCATCCTTTACACATTCCCCTAGCACTGCTTCGGCAAATTGTGTTGTTCATAAGTCATTCCTCCATCCATCGATCCATCTATATATTGATGCATCCATCCGTCCATTCAGCTATCCCTCAGTCCATCTGTCCATCCATGCATCCATCAACCGATTTCCCACCCCTCCACCCACCCGGGCATCCACACACCCCTCTGCCCATTGACCCTCCCTCCCTCCCTCTCTCCTGTTGGTAATTTTGGGCAAGCCCCTATTTGGCTACCCCTGGACTGTAAAATTATGTCAACAAAAATAACAATAACAACAACAACAAAATCAACAACAAAATCAACAACAAAATCAACAACAAAATCAACAACAAAATCAACAACAAAATCAACAACAACAACAACAAAATCAACAAAATCAACAACAACAACAACAACAACAACAACAACAACAACAACAACGACCATCCCACGCGTCCCCTGTCTCCCTGTGCCTGTTTGTATCCCAACTGGAGTGGGGAATTAACCTAGGTCGCATCCACCCGCCGATTTCCCCACCCCTCCACCATACATCCACCCACCCACCCACCCACCCCTCCACCCAACCTGACATCCATACACCCACCCACCCACCCTGACATCCATACACCCACCCTGACATCCATACACCCATCCCCTGTCCCTCTGTGCCTGCTGCAGGTTGGAACACCTGTTTGCATCCCAACTCAGGGGGGCATCGATCTAGGTCGCATCGCATCCATGGAGCTCAATCACAAGGTAGGGGCAGTGATGATCGGATGGGATAGCATGAACCCTGATAAATTGTAAATGACAGTAAAGAGCGCATGTACAAGAATTACCCTACACCCTGCACACCCCATACACGCCTCGAGGTGGGTAGGGGCAGTCCTGAGTCGGCGTCTTTAAACACACTGCGTATATAGCAGAGAGGGCTTCGGAATTGGTGAACAGCGCATAGTTGATAGGATGGGATAGCATGAACCCCAATAAATTGTAAATGACAGTGAAGGGCGCATGTAAGGGAGTGCAAGTTAAATCATCTGCATAGCACGAACTCCGGGCCCCCATCGTTTGCGATTTGTTGTTTCAGTTCACCCGTTTTTTTTTTTTAACTGCCTTTCCTGTTTGTAAGGTTGGGCAAGTCCCTTAAGCCTATTTGGATACACCTGGACTGTAAATCTACACTCACACACACACACACACACACACACACACACAGGTTGTACAGCTCATGTACCCAACCCCATCAACCCAGCTCTTGTATCCCTTGAACCCCATCAACCCAGCTCTTCATTTCCTATGCCCACCCCCTATCCCCACCTTCCACCATCTCCCATGTCCACCTCCCACCACCTCACATCCCCACCTCCCACCACCTCACATCCTCACCTCCCACCACCTCACATGCCCACCTCACCTCCACCACCTCACACCCTCACCTCCCATCCCGACCTTCCACCAGCTCCCACCACCTCACATCCCCACCTCACATCCTCACATCCCACCACCACCTTCCACCACCTCCCATGCCCAACTCACATCCTCACCTCATATCCTCACTTCCCATGCCCAACTCACATCCCCATCTCCCACCACTTCCCATTCCCACCTCCCACCACCACCCATCCCCACATCCTCACCTCCCATACCCACCATCCACCACCTCCCATTCCCACCTCACATCCTCACCTACTATCCCCACCTCACATCCCCACCTTCCACCACCTTCCAGCACCTCACATCCCCACCTTTCACCCCCTCCCATCCCCACCTCACATCCCCACCTTCCACCACCTCACATCCCCACCTTTCACCACCTCCCATGCCCACCTCACATGCCCACCTCCCACCACCTCACATCCGCACCTCCCATTCCCACCTCACATGCCCACCTCCAACCACCTCATATCCCCACCTCCCACCACCTCACATCCGCACCTTCCACCACCTCCCATGCCCACCTCACATCCCCATATCACATCCTCACCTCCCATCCATGCCTCCCATGCCTACCTTCCACCACTTCCCATGCCCACCTCACATCCCCACCTCCCATGCTCACCTTCCATACCCGCCTCCCATGCCTACCTTTCACCACCTCCCATCTCCACCTCACAACCTCACCTCCCATGCCCAGCTCTCATCCCCACCTCCCATGCCCACCTCCCATCCCCACCTCCCATGCCCACCTCCCATGCCTACCTTCCACCACCTCCCATGCCTACCTCCCATGCCCACCTCACATACTCACCTCACATACTCTTCTTCCACCACCTCACATGCCTACCTCACATCCCCACCTTCCACCACCTCTTATCCCCACCTCCCACCACCACCTTCCACCACCTCCCATGCCCACCTCCCACCACCACCTTCCACCACCTCCCATCCCCACCTCCCACCACCACCTCACATGCCCACCTCACATCCCCACCTTCCACCACCTCCTATCCCCACCTCCCAACCAACCACCTATCCCCACCTCCCAACACACCTTCCACCACCTTCCACCACCTCCCATGCCCACCTCACACCCCCACCTTCCACCACCTTCCATCTCCCACCTCCCACCAACACCTTCCACCACCCTCCCATCCCCACCTCCACCCCCATCCTTGCCACCTACCTCCCACGCCCACCATCCCATCCCCACCTTCGACCACCTCCCACCACCACACTTCCACAACCGTCCCATCCCCACGTCCCCCCCCCACCTTCCAACCCCCAGGAGTCGCCCTGCCCCCTTACCAACCTTCCCCCACCCCTCACACCCCCCCCTTCCCCCCCCCGGGTCCCCTCCCCCCCCTCCCCCACCCCCCCTTCCACCCCCCCATCCCTCCCCCCATTCCCCCCCCCCCCTTCTCCTTCCCCTCCCCCCCGCCTCCCTCCCCACCCCCCCAAGTCCACCTTGCCCCCTCACAAATCCTCCCCAGCTCCCCTGTCCCCCACTCCTCCTTCCCACCGAACTCCCCTTCCCCCCACTCCCAGCCCCCCTTCCCCCCGCAGATCCCTCTCTCACCCCTTCCCCCGCCGCAGTCCACCCCCCCACACCTCGGCCCTTCCCCACCGTCCCCTCCCCCCCTTCCCCCCCCTCCCCTCCTCCCTCGCCCCCCCCATCCCCCCCCCATAAAAATCCTCTGCCCGCGGATTCCCCCCCTCCACCCCTTCACCCCACACCTCCATGCCCACCTCCCATCCTCACCTCCCATCCCAACCTTCCACACCAACAACAGCAACAACAGCAACAACAAGAACATCAGCAGCAACAACATCAGCAGCAGCATCAACTGACAACGTCAAAAACAAAGCAAAACAAAGCAACACCCCCTTGTAACCCTTGAACCCCACTAACCCAGCTCTTCATTTCCTATGCCCACCTCACATCCTCACCTCACATCCCCACCTCCCACCCCCTCAGTCTGTGGACACAGCTAAGGTTGGCCAATCTGTTGCCATGAAGATCGAATCACAAAATGGGGAGCAGGGCTCTCGCCTCTACGGCCGTCACTTCGACTTTAACGATCCTATTGTGAGTTCTTACATGTTGCTGTTGGGTGTACTGTATCGGTTCAACCTCGAGTGGTGCTGTTGCATGTTGTTACGTCTTAGTGCTGGTTTGTGGTGAGTTAGAAAGCGGTGTCATTTCGCCTCTAACTATTATATTGTGAGTTCTTACACCTTGCTGTTGGTGTGCTGTGTCACCTGAAACGTAGTGAGATGCTTTTGTGAGATCTTGCGTCTTTGTTATGGTGTGCTGTGTCACTTCAACCTTGGCCATGCGATGTTTGTTCTTACTCTTTGGTGTTGGTACACAGTGTCACTTCTACCTCAAGTGATGCTGCTGCGTGTTGTTACGTATTAGGGTTGGTTTGTGGTGAGTTAGAGTGCGGTGTCATTTCGACTCTAACTATTATATTGTGAGTTCTTACACCTTGCTGTTGGTGTGCTGTGTCACTTGAAACGTGGTGAGATGCTATTATGAGTTCTTACATCTTACTGTTGGTTGGTGTGCTGTGTCACCTGACGTGTGGTGGTGCTAATATGAGTTATTGCGTTGTTGTTTTGGCATGCTGTTCCACTTCAATCTTGGCCATGCGATTTGAGTTCTTACATCTTGCTCTTGGTTTGCTGTGTCACCTGCAACGTAGTGATATGCTTTTGTGAGATCTTGTGTTTTGTAATGGTGCGCTGTTTCACTTCAACCTTGGCCATGCGATGTGAGTTCTTACATCTTGCTATTGGTGTGCTGTGTCACGTGAAACGTAGTGATATGCTTTTGTGATATCTTGCGTCTTTGTTATGGTGTGCTGTATCACTCCAACATTTGCCTCACTCTCTTGCCCATCCTCCTGTTCAGGTGAGCCGCATCACCCGAGAGTCTATTAACGCCCTGAAGGAGCATTTTGCAGACGAGATGACTAAGGACGACTGGAGGCTGGTGATCAAGTTGAAGAAGACCTTCAGCATAAACTGATTGCAGTTGCAGACGCACCAATTGTGTTGTAGATTGGACGCGCGCCGCCAGCTGAGCTGGTAGACGGGCCACTGATAGAGTGGTAGCTATGTTACCGCCCTCAATGTAGCCGAGGTAATAAGTGTTGACGTGTGGTATTCAAGATGGTATAGTATGTACCCTTGGTACCATAGATGCCTTCAGGTTGGATTGGATTGTTATATGGATTTTAGCTAACTCTGGGCTGCTCACCGTCTCCCAATTCCAAGTCCCCTCGTACCAGGGAGCATACTCTGTGGGTTGGTCATTGAATACTCATAGCCCTTGCACCGTATCCCATAAGTGCTTTTATCCCTTAGATATTAGAGACAGGCAGGCACTTAATTATTTGTATTGCTTCAGTATTAGGCGCACAGGGGCATTTATAAGGGTAGAAATTTGATTATTGTAATAATGATAACTGTAACAAGTTAGCATGGTGATTATTAGATGGGGTATTATATCCCCCACAAGCTCTGTAAGAACTGACAGGAACAGTTGTGTGATTTATTTTGATTGGATATGGATCGACTGCAAGGTATGGCAGCCTTAAGGCTTCTAACCGATTGCAGGAGGTCGGAGTAAACGTGGGAAGTACGTACACTACAGCCACCGATACTGCATATTAATTCCGAGGAGTGCCGATTATTTTCCGTACTGTTTGCATGTTGTTCCCTTCCAGGGGTAGACCAAATAGGCTTAAGGGACTTGCAAAACCGAGACAGGAGGGGCTAAAACGTAAAGGCAATGATGAACTGAACCCCAAACAATCGTTTTGCCAACGGGGCCTCTGAATTCGTGAATCAGTGCAGATTAAAATGCACGCTTATAATTAAACGGTACACAATTACGTTTAAATGACATGTGCAAGGTTAAGCCCAACAAATGCTGCTACCTGGGTGGTGGTAGACGGAATTCCTCCCGTACCGTGCTAACAAAAATACAATTACTACGGTGGAAGCTGGGTGGAAGCTTAGTTGACAGTGAGATTAGCATACCATGCAACAAAACAAATTGGCGATCAGTCTTGGGCACATTGGCATCCCTTCCGCATTTTGTATGGAGTTTATTGATTTCTGATCTGGATCTTCGAGAGTTCTAGGTGATATATGAGACGGTTGACTCATACTCGTACAAAACCGTTGAGAATCCTAGTCAGCCTTACGTCATCCAGCTGAGAGTGCTTGACAGAAACCTTCGCTCCGACACCCTGCACCCTTTGATAGGATCGAAACTAGCTTGTGCCACGATCGAAACTATCTCGAAGTGGTGATAGCTCACACTGGTTATTATTTTCGCAATTTTTCGTTGTCTTCTTGAGAACAAACGTATACATTTTCAAACCAGCATCTCTTTCGAAATAATTTCCTCAGGCAACCATAACCCAAAATAAATTGAAGCACCCATCTCTACCAGTCGATTTAAGTTAATCACCGATCATGCTGAGTCCTCTTCGAGCAACAACTGCAGCTAGGGCAATTAACGGAAGGCAGCTTGCCAAGGCGTGGCTTCCAAGGCCGGGATATCCATGCACCATAAGATATGCAGTGAGTTTCGTGAATGACTGGAATATATTTTTGGCCTTTAGGCCTCTTAAACATTTAGCCTTGAGCCCGCCTGGGCCTATAAAGTCTATAGCATGCGTTCTTCTCTCGGGCCACAAAAGGCATGCAGTAAGTTTTTTTCGTGAACCGACAGCGGCTCAGGAAATTAACGGGAGGCAACTTTCCAAGACGTGGCTTCCAAGGCCGGGATATCCATGCACTATAAATCATGCAGTGAGTTTCGTGAACTGTCTATTTTAGGATTGGATTTCATTGTTACCAAGTTTTTTCCAGCCAACTCTGGGCTGCTCACCGCCTTCTAATTTCAAGTCATACATACCGGTACATACACATACATATATACGTACAATGAAAGAGAGCAATTGAAGTGAAATTGTTGTGTGGTAAAGTTCAGGGCAGACAAATACGGAAGGCTAAATATTAAATTTGAAACTGCCGGCTAGGCACATTCGCCGCCTGTCTACTCGCTACTGAAAAGATAATGAATACGCCTGGTAGGGCGTGGTATTAAGGGAGACAAGGTAGCCCCGTTACGGCGGTAGGGAACCAGCTGCTACTATACCTGGACAAAGCTACCATGGCGGTTGACGGAGCGACTGAAAGATACCAGAACTCTTTGGGCACTACTGGAACGAATGAATTATATATTTCACCCTTTGGCCAGTATTGTTTTTAGCCTTGAGCCCGCTTGAGACGATACATTGTATTGTCTTCTCTCGGAGGGCGCTCAGCTATTTTCCCTTCCCGCTAGTTGGATGTATTCATTTGAAGTTACGGAATACATAGACCGTAAAGTTGAAAATAAATACATCCAACTAGGTAAGGTAAAAATTACTGGATACGTATTGTAATATTGGATGTACTTTTTCATGGATGTTCTATTTACTGTATACAGTAAGCAGAACATCCATAAAATAGTAAATCCAATATAAATGAAAATGCAAGGTGGCCAAAAGTGATGCCAACGATGAAAGGAACGTACCGTAATGTAATGCAATGCAAGATAATGTAATGTAATGTAATCTGATGCAATGCGATGTAACGTAATGTAATGTTATGTACTGTATCAACCTCTAGGGACTTTTCAGGTTCAAGGAGGCCAACAGCGATGACAATGATAAAATAATGGACCGTTATATAATCTGATGTAATGCAATGTAATGTAATGCAATGTAATGTAACGCAATGTAATGCTATGCACTGTATCAACCTTCAGGGGCTTGTTAAATTCAAGGAGGACAGCAGTGACGCCAGCGATGAAAGGAATAAACCATAATGCAATGCAACGCAATGTAACGTAATGTAATGCAATGTACTGTATCAACATTCAGGGACTTGTCAAATTCAAGGTTGCCAGCAGTGATGCCAACGATGAAAGGAACGCACTGCAAAATATTTTGATGTAATGCAATGCAATGCAATGCAATGTAACGTAATGTAATGCTATGTACTGTATCAACCTTCAGGGACTTGTCAAATGCAAGGTTGCCAGCAGTGATGCTAGCGATGAAAGGGATAAACCATAATGTAATGTAACACAATGTAACGTAATGTGATGCAATGTACTGTATCAACATTCAGGGACTTGTCAAATTCAAGGTTGCCAGCAGTGATGCCAACGACGAATGGAACGTACTGTAATATGATCTGATGTAATGAAATGCAATTTATTGTATACACCTTCAGGGACTTGTCAGATTCAAGGAGGCCAACAGCGATGACAACGATGAAAGGAATGTACCGTTATATAATCTGATGTAATGCAATGCAATGTAACGTAATATAATGCAATGCACTATTCTACTGTTTCAACCTTCAGGGACTTGTCAAATTCAAGGAGGACAGTAGTGATGCCAGCGATGAAAAGAAAAAACCATAATGCAATGCAATGCAATGCAATGTAACATAATATAATGCTATGTACTGTATCTACCTTCAGGGACTTGTCAAATTCAAGGTTACCAGCAGTGATGCAAACGATGAAAGGAGCGTACCATAATATGATGTAATGCAATGCAATGTAACGTCATGAAATGCAATGTATTGTATACAAATCCAGGGACTTGTCAGATTCAAGGAGTCCAACAGAGATGAAAATACAAAGGAGGCAGCAACAAAGATTGCAGAGGGGACAGCCCAGGTGGCAAAAGAAGCTGATGAAATGATGGGCAGCTTCGAGGACGAGCTTGGTGAGTTACCATTGCTAAGACCCCAAAATTTGAAATAGAAGGCTCGTGCCTCAGCAGAACAGGTGGCAAAAGAAGCTGATGATATGACGGGCAGCTTCGAGGACGAGCTTGATTTAGTTACAAACGTAAAGACCGCCAAATTTGAAAGAGGAGGCCTGTGATTCAGCAGAAGAGGCGGCAAATGAAGCTGATGATATGATGGGCAGCTTGGAGGACGAGCTTGGTGAGTTACCATGGCAATTTCTTTTTTTGGGGGGGGGGGGGGGGGGGGGGGGGGGGTCTACGGCACCCTTTCATTTGGCTTATGCGGGTGCAATATGTGGATGGGAAGGGTGCCAAAGGCCCCCCAAATTTGAAAGACGAGGCCCGTGATTCAGCAGAGCAGGTGTCAAAAGAAGCTGATAATATGATGGGCAGCTTGCTTCGAGGACGAGCTTGGTGAGTTACCATTGCGAATTTGGGGGGGGAGGGTCTACGGTACCCTTTTATTTGGCTTATAAGGGTGCATCTGTGTGTGGGAAGGGTGCCGTTAGGGTGCAAAAAAGGGTGCAAGACACCCCCGAATTTGAAAGAGGAGGCTTGTGCTTCAGCAGAACAGGTGGCAAAAGAAGCTGATGATATGATGGGCAGCTTGGAGGACGAGCTTGGTGAGTTACAATTGTAAAGACCGCCAAATTTGAAAGAGGAGGCCTGTGCTTCAGCAGAACAGGCGGCAAAAGAAGCTGATGATATGATGGGAAGCTTACTTTGGGGATGAGCTTGGTGAGTTTCTATTCCAAATCTAAATCGTAGAATTCAATTTCACTGCAGCACGAACTCAGGACCCCCGTCATTAAAACGATTGTTTGGGGTTCAGTTCATCAGTGTTTTTTCGTTTTAAGTCCCTCCTGTCACGGTTGGACAAGTCTTTTTAGGCTATTTGGCCTACCCCTAGACTGTAACAACATACAAATGTATGAATGATTGCTACAGTCCAAGGGTAGCCACTTTGGTTAAAGGGATTATTTCTCTTCGGAGGGGTCTTTCAACTATCCTCTCTCTTTTCCCTATCCCTCCCTATCCTCCGGAACCCTCTCTATCTTTCCTGACTCCCTCTACCCTCCCTGGCCTGTAGGCGGCATTGGTTTATACCTGATATCAGCTATGCCCCCTTGACTTCCCCTCCCCTTGCTGATCTACCTTATCCTCCTTACCCTCCCTATCCCCCTCGACTCCCCCTCCCCTCGCTGACCCTCTCTATCCTCCCTATCATCCTTGACTCCCTTTCCCTCCCTGACCTCCCCTATCCACCATTTCCTCCCAGACTCTCTCTATCTGTCCTACCCCCTCTATCTTCCCCGACTCCCTCTATCCTCTCTGGCCTGTAGGCGGCATTATTGTTTACCTGCTCGATCAGTGATGCCCTTTATTTATTCCCTTCCACTCCCCCCCCCCCCCCCCCCCCCACTGACCTCGCTCCCCTATCCACCCCTACCCTCCCTTTCCCCCTTGACTCCCCCTCCCCTCACAGACCCCCTCTATCCTCCCTGGTCTGTTGGGGGCATTGGATTACACCTGCTATCATTGATGTAATTTTGAATTTCCCTCCCCTTGCTAACCTCCCCTATCCTCCTTACCCTCTTGTCTCCCCCTCTCCTCACTGACCTCCCCTATCCTCCCCTATCCTCCCCACCCTCCCTATCCCCCTATGACTCCCCCTCTATCCCCTTCTGACCCCCTCTATCCTCCCCGGCCTGTAGGCGGCATTGGTTGAGGATTGATGCCCTTTATTCCCTTGACTCCCCCTCCCCTCGCTGACCTCCCCTATCCTCCCTGGCCTGTAGGCGGCATTGGATTACCTGCTATCAGTGATGCCGGCCTTATTGAGGACCTCTTCGATATTCCCGAGGAAGTCCAAGCCGAGCTCCATGGAGTGCAACAGAAGTTCAGCTCTCTGCCCAAGTTAGGAGAGGATCTCGTCCCACCTTCGTCAGGTGAGATCGTTTGAAATTGGCTTTGGGACCTTGGAAGTTTTTGGCTTGGTTATTTAATTAAGTTGTATCTACAGGTACAGTTGTTGATGGAACATGCTTTGCTGCTAATGTATTTGTAAAATCACAGAGCAAGGGCCTTTGCATTTTTACTTTGATATTCCCGAGGAAGTCCAAGCCGAGGTCCATGGGTTTCAGATGAAGTTCAGATCTCTGCCCAAGTTAGGAGAGGATCTCACCCCACCTTAGCTAGGTGAGACGATCTCACCGAGAGGCTTTGGGGCATTTAATATGTTATACATATGTTATTATGTTATAATTGTTTAATTTAGCTTGAACTACAGGAACTACAGGTGGAGTTGTCGATGGCACATACTTTGATGCTAATGTTATTTGTAAATTCCTTAACATTTTGTGGATTGGTTTACAGGCTTTGCCCATACAAGCAGAAATAATTAACTTCATTGAAATTCTCTTGGTGTGCAGACCACGGGGTGCAAGTGAAGATCGAATATCTTCCCAAGTCAGAAGAGGATCTCCCCTCAACAGAGGATGAGTGGTGTATGGCGGTGGTAATACCATGGCGACCATTGTTTCTGTCCCAGTGAACATACAGACACAGAGTCAACACACACCAAGCCGACATACGTGTACTGATTTACCAAGAAACCCGCAGTGCACAAACGTGCAAACAGCTGAAAATACACCAATCAACCCATCACCTTGTTTAGGCTCCCCAGCATTGGAAGCATTGCTTCTGTTTACATCAACCTACCACATGGTGGGCAGTGTAGCTGCCATGTTCGCCCCATCCTGGCTAGCAACCCATATCTTCAAATTGACCCCTTTAAGGCCCAACCTTGCAAATAACTGACCATCCATAAACCCATCACCTTGTTTAGGCTATCCAGCAGTGGGAGCATTGCTTCTGTTTACATTAACCTACTTCATGGGGGCCAGTGTAGCTGTCATGTTCGCCCCATCCTGGCTAGCAACCCATATTTTCAACTTGACTCCTTTCAGGGCCCAAACTTGAAAATATCCGACAATCAATAACCCATCACCTTGTTTAGGCTATCCAGCAGTGGGAGCATTGCTTCTGTTTCCATCAACCTACTTCATGAAGGCCAGTGTAACTGCCATGTCCGCCCCATTCTGGCTAGCGACCCACATCTTCAACTTGACTCAAGACAAGGCCCAACCTTGAAAATAACCGACCATCCATGAACCCATCACCTTGTTCAGGCTATCCAGCAGTGGGAGCATTGCTTCTGTTTACATCAACCTACTTCATGGTAGCCAGTGTAGCTGCCATGTTTGCCCCATCTTGGCTGGCTACCTACACCTTCAACTTGGACCCAGGAGCTGCACTGGCGGTCTCGGATGAGATCTTGCTCAGAGTTGCGGGGGCCAGCCTGATTCCTGCTGTTGCGTGCATGGCCATGCAAAGGGTGAGCATTTTTCTGTTATTTGTATATATACGATATATCTGGGAAGTCGCGATCTCGCAGCTGCTGGTTTTTTCACTTTCTTTTTTCACTTTCAAGTGCTGCTCGCTTGGAGCTCTTTGATCGTCTTGGCCTGTTGGACGTCACCATCCTGCAGCTAGTGGGTTCTCGCGTCTTTCAAACTTTGACATGATTGAGCTACAAGAGAGGAGTACTTAACTACTTTTAAGAACACGAGACTCCAGAAGCAGCTGTACATTCCCTTGTCCTTCTTAGTGCTGCTCACTTGGAGCTGTTCCTAGAGAGCAGCACGTTGACAGGCGTCACAATTATGCAGCTGCTCTCTTGGAGCTCTTGATCGTACTGACCTGCTAGACGTCGCAATCCTGCAGAAACCGGATCCTCACCTTGATCAAAGTGCTCCTTGCATAGCTGACAGCAATCAGCATTAGTAACCCGCCATGAAAGCCCCGTTTGGAACGGGATGGCTCTATCGTAGAGCGATCCCGGATCGGACTGAAGCAGGTGCGGGGTCTTATCAGGTTGCTGGTTTGAACCCCATGGCAGTCACCTGGGCCCACCCGGAAGGTCGTCGACCAGCATGGTAATAACTGGACTCTAGGTGTGATGTACGCCCGTCCATCGCATACTTATGAGCTGGTTCTCTTAACCTCATGTCCTTAGAAGTGTCATTGTGGCGTATCTTGGAAGTTAAGATTTTATTTTTATTGACCCCACCATGAAACCCTGTCAACTAGCCGAAGGTGGCGAGCATGAGGACCAACCAATACAACGGTTGATGTCAGCTGTGCAACGGGATGGCAAGGCGGCTTGCTGGCAGGAATCACAATTAACAACAAGTGTTGTATTGGCCAAAATGATATCCAACCTGCATAAGCCGCCACACCGTTCCACAGCTGACAGTAATAATCGGAGTCAGCTAGCCACCATGCCATCCAGTTGGACAACATACAGCAATAAGCGTTAGTACGCCACCATGCATTACACCACCATGCATTGCAAGCTACCATGACATCATACATTCCTTGCAACGCTGCAACGTTGTCATGTTGCAAAAATTACAGAAATAAAAAACTCCACCGCGCCAAGGACTCGTCGCCTATACCAGACAAATAATGTAGACCAGACCAGGGTACTTCAAATGGCCAAATTGGCCAGCGCTTTAGAACACTTGAAAACAAAAAAACTGCGCTTTGTAGTGCAAAAAACGCAAAAATTGCTTGCAGCGCCCACAAGGGGTTGCAAAAAACTGCGCTTAAAGCGCAGAGGGGGTCAAAAAGTCAGCGCTCAAAAGCGCAAAAGCGCGCGCTTTGAATTACCCTGGACCAGACCAACCATGACGTGGAGACCTCTACAGTGGTCGTTGGACTTCTTTAGCTGGTCGTAGTTGGACCATGCTGCTTCTTGCACTCCTTTGCATTAACTCCTCCTCACACTATCCTTTATTCAGGAGCTGGTCGACCATGGCGTCGAGACGTATGCAGCTGGTCGCCAACTCATTTGGGCCATGCATGCTGCTTTCATCGCTCCTTTCTATTAACACCTCACACTTCCCTTTGTTCAGGAGCTGGTCAACCATGGCGCCGAGACGTATGCAGCTGGTTGCCAACTCATTTGGGCCATGCATGCTGCTTTCATCGCTCCTTTCTATTAACTCCTCATACTTTCCTTTATTCAGGAGCTGGTCAACCATGACTTGGAGACCTCTGAAGCTGGTCGTTGGACTTCTTCTGCTGGTCGTAGTTGGGCAATGCTGCTTCATGCACTCCTTTCTATTGACTCATCCGCATACCTTCATTTATTCAGCAACCATGACGTGGAGACCTCTACAGCTGGTCGTAGTTGGGCCATGCTGCTTCATGCACTCCTGTTCATTGCATTCTCCCCATGCCTTCCTTTATTTAGGAGCTGATCAACCATGACGCCGAGAATTCTGCGGCTGGTCGCCAACTCAGCTGGGCCATGTTGCTTTCATCGTTCCTCTCCATCGAGACCCTCATCCAAGACGCCGCACTTCGAGCGGGCAACCCCTGGATCATTGGTAGGTGATGCATATGTGTTGGCCATATAGGTGGTGGTGCATTGTTTTTGACCGTAGCAGTTGATGTATCATGTTGCTTTCATCACTCCACTCTATTGATACCCTCATCCAAGATGCCGCGCTTTGATCAGGCACCCCCTGGATCATTAGTAGGTGATGTATATGTGTTGACCATATAGGTGGTGATGTATATCAGTATGAGTGTTTACCATATAGGTGGTGGTGCATTTTTGTTGACTGTATAAGATGATGTATCATGTTGATTTCATCGCTCCTCTCTATTGATACCTTCTTCCAAGACGCCGCACTCCGTCCATCCCCATCACCATCACCACCACCACCACCACCACCACCACCACCACCACCACCACCACCACCACCACCATCACCACCACCATCACCATCACCACCACCATCACCACCACCATCATCAATAACAAGCCCTCGGGTAACACCTCCCTTCCATTCTGCCTACTCTGGTTACACCTCCCTTCCACTCTGCCAACTCTGGTTACACCTCCCTTCCACTCTGCCAACTCTGGCTACACCGCCCTTCCACTCTTCCAGGTGCTCTTGGCGTTGCCTGGGCCTTGCCCCTAATGGCTGCAATGAATCATCGTCATCATCACCATCACCATCACTACCAGCATCATCAGCAACAAGCACTTTGGTAACACCGCCCTTCCACTCTGCCAGGTGCTCTTGGCGTTGCCTGGGCCTTGCCCCTATTGGCTGCAATGAGGCTATTGGTTGGAAAGACCCCAGGGCTCGGGGCTGCAGGCACGACCCTTCGAAACATATTGAGGGCAGACCTCGCACTGATCCAACCTCAAAATGTCTCTGCTGCCATTTACAGCATCTTGGGGTTCTTGGTCACCGGTAAGCTACCGTATACCATGTAGTGACACCATGGAGTGATACCAAGTAGTGAAATAGAGTAGATCCGAATCGTGGGCACCTTCTTGCCGTTTACAGCATCTGGGGGTTCCTGATCACTGGCAATTACCTTGTACCAAATATCATA